>CALNHX010005406.1:0-107544 GCA_940337035.1 Agriotes lineatus
AAAGTTCCACCTACATTGTTGTGTCGCGCTCCATAGTTCAGTCAGTCTATAAAGAAAGAGGTACGTCCTCGAGTGACACAATCTTAAAGGTATCGAAGAAAATACCTGCTAAAGGCAAATGCAGGTTATTACACAACTGGGATTCTACGATCATTACTTCGGGTAAGTGATTCTGTTAATCAGGAGCAGCCATCTATGCCGCAGCTGCCTGAGTTACCGAATCAGCAAGTGCACGCTACTTTTAATTGTTCTATAATCCTAAGTTTTACTTTAAAGTGCCGAAATTTAAATAAAAAATGTTATTTTATTTCAACACTGACCATTTATACTAATGTCCTTACATAAAGAATTCTGCATAACAACTAACTTAATTCTAATTGAAATATGTCTACAAACAAGCAAGTCGATAAGATAAGAAAATGACACCTCGTAAGATTATCCAAGCGTGCCTTCAAGGCAATGTGTGATGTGGGCGTCGTTATGTTACTAGATTTAAGCATATTAATTTGAAATACTGGACGCTAGCTTGATGAGTGGTGTGAATCGAGATTATACGCATTTATAAGAAGGAATTGCTTAAATTCTCGAAACTATAGAACTATAGCTCTGATTCCATAACAGATACATGACAAACAGAGCAGATTTATACCGGGAAAAAGCACTCTGGAGCAGATATTAAAGGCAAGAAAATATAACGTGTCAATGTATGTCTGCTTCCCCGATTACACCAATGCATTCGAAGCGGGGAAGTGGAGTCCACTTTGGAGTATTTTAACAGAAGTGAAAAATTCCCTAACACTAAGTTAATACAATTGATAAAGCACTTGCACGACAGCAATATTTCCAAGGTCAAAGTACGTGGAACACTTTCGGGTGCATTCAAATATGAAAATGGCACAAGACAAGGACGCATACTTCGCCCTTAATTTGTAACATATATTGCGAATATATTATGAAGAGAGTGATTGAGCATGTTACGTGTAAGAAGCGTAATTAGCATTAGAATGTAATTTGTGCACAACTCCTGGATGTGCAAATGCTTCTTCATTTGAACATGGTCGTCGTGCGAACGCAGCTTTATTCTCCGCTCTCGGTTGTGTGGCAATCTATTTTACCGGCAGGCTTCACAGTTTCAAGCCGTTCGTTTTGTTTTCGGTCGTTTTTCTCTTGCAAAAGGTGGGGTCAGCTAGCAACCTTCCCTGTGACACTTTGTGCTTCAAGTTTCGTTCCAACTACGGGTATTTTAAAGAGGTGTTTCGTGGAAGCTTCGCTCATTACGGATACCGGACTTAGACACTTATGTGCACAAATACGTCCGCGTCTTTGAAACAGTTCATCTATTATAAGATTGCTAGCCGTTCTGGCCATTTTCTGTAATTACAGGGTGAGTGAATTACTTCATTTACGATTTTGGTAACATAATGCAATTGGCTGAATTTTGTATGGCATTTTTAACGTCACCAGGGAGCTGCAAAAACTCATTTCGCTTACTTGAGAAAGCTCATTTCATCCAGGCATCACCCAAGGGTTGTAAACACTTCAGCGATCTCACTTACTTAGGAAGGTTGCATTGCTTCTGGGAGCCTAGCTCCTGAGTGCTTTACTTGTGACGTTTACCAGCATCCTCCACCTGCAGCAACTGTAGCAGCCCATTTGGAAGCTACTTGATTTACGCCCCCCTCTCCGCCTGCAGAAGCATGATGCTTTCAGATAATTACCGTAGGACCTAATGATCCGTGCTGATAATATTTGTACCGCAAGCAATGTGAAAAAAACTGTAGACGTTCTTAGTATGTAAATTTTGCATGTCACTGGTTTAATCTAAAATTGTGTATTGAATTGTGCTAATCACTGTCATATTAACGTTAATTGGGGCGCACCTTTCAATTAAGTAATACTCTGAATAATTATTGTGCTGCCTACTATATGCAACGTTTGTGAAATAAATCTAATGCACCGTATATATCATTCAGTGTCTGATTTAGTTACTGCTACCTTATATGTTTCAGATATTGTATTATGCCTACTGGGATTAAACTGAGTTGATAAGTTCTTAACCTGTCTGAGTATATTTGTTGCAATTGAAAAACTTGTTGGCGCTCATTAAAATTTGCACCTGCATCATTTAAAAAATTGCACGTTGTCAACACTGAATCTATCTGGGGCGGCCTCATTGCGACATTTGAAAGTATATAGGGAAACTATAGTTAAGAAGTGGCGTTAACATGCAAGATAAGGGATTTGAGGTATACCAACTATTTTGTCGTCTCGAAAAAGGATGTGAATTTTATCCCGCCTGAACCCGCAAAGCTGCATCGAGCCGCGGATAGAGATCAGAGAACGAACGTTGGGTAAGAGTGTATAGTGACAATTTTTTCGTCAAGTATGATGTGAATTCCACCGGATATAAACCGCTTTCCAAGCATAAACTTACTCGAAGTTGGGTTCGCGCTTTATCGAGGTATCGTAAAACTTCATTTTAGATAAATACTGGACATTACAGGCATTTCATGCATTCATCAGCAAGGCGGGGTTGTTTAAATCTTGGCCGTATCTGTCGGCTTAACAGCCGCAAATAGTCGTTGTCCTAAATGCCTCGCCTCCTATTTTATACCACCACGTACTGCATTACAGTTAAGTACATGTACATCAGCGTGCTAAATAATATTGCCTATGCATGACCGCCCATTTTTGAAGGTATTACTGTCCATTTTGTATATAGTTTTTACGCATCATAAGTATGGAATATTTAAGAAGCGACTTCTTAACGGATCTAAATTTTGAGCGCATTCCTGTCTGGGTGTGCTAATCGCTATTTGGAACAGTGGTTGACTTGCTGTCAGGTCGAGTCAAGTCAATATTATACTCCTTAGTTCCTCTTTAGACGATGTGACGTCACTCGATCAGATAGTTTAAGAGTTAATACGGGGCCAGTTGTTTTAGCTGTGGCCGACGTGAATCACATGTAATTTAGTGTGTTGCCTCTAACTGTATTAGATTGTATCCTGTTTCATTTCTTGTAAAGCCAAAGGCAGTAAGCGTTTTAAAGAAAATAAGACGATTAATTTTTGAACAACATAGAAACAAGGTAAGTGAGATTTCACGAGTTGAACAAGCCCAGTTCTCTAAATTGTGACAAAGGTCGTTCATGATAGGATTTTCTCGGTACATCTTTGGCTAATTAATTAGCAACATGGTCGAGCATAACAATAATAAACATATTTTGTTCGTCTCTACCAACTTGAGATTCATAAGTAAACATATGCTCTGTCACTTTGATACCACACCTAAACCATTAAAAAGTGTAGGTTGGATACAATGCACGAACAACTAAAATAATGATCGTTGATAGGGCCAACAAATACCAAACGTGAGACAAGTCGCCGGTCGATCAATATTTTCATCAAGTTCTATAGCTACCGAAAAACCAAAGAGAATAGAAAGAGCACTCCGATAATGTTTAGAGTGTCACTAAGATTAAGGTGGAGAACTTTAACAGAACAGGCTAAACGGTAAATATATGGTTTTCCATTATCAGGTGTCATTTTAGATCAATACAAAACATATTTTTTGTAAAAAAATTACAACTTTTTTCAACTGCAAGTACAAACCCTACACGATATTTGATAGATGGCCGCTTTGGCTTTTGTGACAAACCGTCGTCCATTTGAAGAAGTTCTGCCTCACGTTTTCACAAAATTGTAGCTCTATTCGGCCAACAGCTCGAATATCATCTTTTGAATTGTTTGTGAATTACTGGCGTAGACTTTGTCCTTCACGTACACCCTATGGAAAAAGTTGAGCGGTGTCAGATCGCACTATCTAGGCGA
Source organism: Agriotes lineatus (assembly GCA_940337035.1). NCBI lineage: Eukaryota > Metazoa > Arthropoda > Insecta > Coleoptera > Elateridae > Agriotes > Agriotes lineatus. The sequence continues at coordinate 3,831 of CALNHX010005406.1, forward strand.
CCAATAATCAATTATTGATGTCTGTTCCGCGAAATAACACGTCTCCCCGAAATGTTTACTATATTTCTGGTGACTATCGTTCTATTTTATTAAATCGTATAGTTTTCACTTGCCAGCGGTCAAGAAACCACAGCTCTATGTTTCACAGTTACAAAATTTAACATGAAACTTCTTATTTGATAAACCATTATTCCATACTTATTCCACTACTTCAAACATGAGATGGAAATTTTTGTATTCCGACCATAGTGTGCTCATATCTTAACTTAATTATAATTTGAATAGATGAACTAATGTGTTTGCAACAGCTGTCCAAACAAATCAATGCCAATGTTTAATAATAAATATGAATAAATCCATGACAAATCTAGCTTTCAGAATTTTAGTAAACGAATTTCGGCGTCCAAGCCAAGATCAAGGGCGAGCGTTCGAGATTAAGCTCGCGTTACCCAGTTGCCTTAGCTAAAGTGCGAAATCTGATAAAGGCCATATCAAAATACTTGCTTTTGATTAATTGTTTGTTTAATCCGTGTCGACAAACACCTTTTCTGGGATAAGGCAGCTAAGCACCGGCAGCTTTTTGGTAATGAACCTGCCTAATGCTTTTAGGCCCGTGATCAATCGAGGCTGCCAATTTAGCAAGAATGTACCTTAAAAATCTCTAGTAAATTGGAACTTTAATTCAAGAAACACGTTTTTATGAAAATGGCGTGTTTGATATTGTTAATACACAGTATATGCCTGAAATGGCTTGTGGAAAACTAACAATAATTAAAACATATTTGGAAAATATTTGCTGTTCCACTACTACAATGCATTATTCGACTCCCGATCAGATAGCGAGTTGATTGGGCATTTTATGCTGCATGCAATGATTGGTTCCACTGATAAATGTTAACATCAGCGCATCCAATATATTTTAATTTCCAAACCATTGCCACTGGTATCAATATATCTACTTGAAAATTGCGTCTATTATTTTTTCCTACTGCGCAAAAACATTTAATGAAAAACTTTCAATTTACAATATTTCAATGTTGTAAACGCAAATGTGAAAATAAAGAAGGGACTGCACGATGCTAAAATACGGTTCGTAAATTACTATTTTGTCAAAAACTTTCCGGTTTATGATAAAAAAAGTGTGGCGTTAATACTTTTGAACCACATCAATATGAAATACCTCTCTTTAAGGAGTCGCACTTTAAGAATTTGTTAAACCCATTTTCATGGCATTCTATTTGATCAAAACAATTTTGCAGTCGACATTGAAACCTTTCATAATTAATCATCCATAGTTGCCAGTAGATAATCGACACTAGAGACACGGGACGCAGTGGAAAATTTTCCAAAACCACTAATAAATAATTGCTAAGAGCAATTAATCATACAATTATATGTTTTAGAAATTTTTACAATAAATTAATAACGCCAAGCTCAATCAACTTGTAAAATCTGATTTTCAGCTTGATTTTAATTTTGACAAACCTACTCTTTTCAGAAAAGAAGAGTCAACATTTTCAAAATACTATTTCAGCGCCAAAAAAGATCAGTTGCAGAACTTATAGGCTTAGACAAACGCTTAGGAAAATTTTCGCCATCGTGCACTATTTAAAGTACTTCGATCAATAATTTGATAAATGTGTACAGTGTTCACCTAAAAAGAAAAATGCTTTCAGCATTGTTATAACGACTAAGCTACAGAGACACTGTTTTCAAAATGAATTTAAACCAACGATTACAGACAACAAAACAGCGTTCTTTTTTATTACTGCGATGCATCTATTATATACGTTCTTCTGCCGCAACATTTTCAAAGTTGTGTTTTGGAAATAACACTATTTTGCAGAATTTGAATTTTGAAGTTTAGTTTTAGCGAGGGACAAATACTGTGATGCACGTGTAGCAATGCAGTGTGTCTTCGTTCGCCCATATACGCTCAGTTGCCAGTTTTTGCTATGTACAAATATTGAATATCCTCACATTAATCTCAGCCAACATAGCAACGGGCTACATAAATATCAAATCAATTATGGATCAAAGCATTAACCCACTATACACCAACAGACTATTTCATAAAATCAAAGGTGATCCAATTGAAGAGGAAGACAGTGTGAAATAAGAGAGAAGAAATCATATCCAACATTAATGAAGTGACATGTGAAGCCTTTGGTATTACGAAGTTTAACTTCAATGCCAAACGGCTAAATTGTTTACTGAATTAATAAAGATTGTAGCACAAAAATAGAGCAGCATATTTAGGATACATTAACAACAACACAAAAGACGAACACGCAAATTACGTAGAAACAAGAAACAGAGTAAACACAAAAATCCGCCAACACAAAAAATACTGGAAAAATATTATACAAGACATGGTACTGAAACAATGAAGGTAAGATATTGATAAATAAACACAGACACGAGCAATAGAAGAAGAAAAATTAGCAATGTACTTTAAAAATGTATATGAGCAAGATAATGTAACGGCAGGAGCCCACGACGACAGAGCAAAATACCGAAGCCATAAAGAAACTATAAAGGCGGAAAGCACCGGTACCAGATAAAATCCGTACCACGGATATGGAGGTTTTAAGATCCACATTAGGACAGACTCTGCGATAAAACGCCAAAGGAGAACATGACACAGACGTGCTATGTGCAAGATGTTATAAGAAGGACAACAAGACGCCGTAGGGAGCAGAATGTGCACGTATCAAGAATGCACAACAATAGACTGCCAACATTTACTAGATTCTCAAACCAGGAATAAGACGCCTACCTGCAAAACCACCAAAACACTGGAAGGATAGCTGGCCTCTGTGTCATGAGAACAACACAAATAATATTGGAGGAAACAGCCGCCATTTATTAGAAGAAGAAGAAGGAACAAATTATTCATTCCGGTTTCGAAGCCCAATGGCACATTCACAATGTCCCAACACCTTCTATAATGTCGCCAGACCGTACCTAAATCGCAAGATAAACTGAACTTCTTTTCTAAATTACTGGGAACCGGGCCTATTTAGCTTTTACAGTATGCAATATATAAGTGCCTTCTTAACGGTTTATATTTAGATAAAATTAAAAATCTCTAGCAATATTGCTTGATCTGCCAAAGTCAAAAGCAATATCTAATCAGATATTGTAAAATAGGTAAAACATATAAGATTAAACATGCCAATAATTAATTTAGATAAATCTCATTTGGCGGAAACACCTCACAGACTTCATCAATTGAGCAACAGGTGGTTAGAAACGATTCTCTCACGATGTAGCAATTCAATTCATTTTCTTGCAAAACCCAATGATACATATTCGTAAATATAAATATTATCTCTGTTACTAATGGTAAATCGCCCGAATTTGCAGCAGAGCTGTTGCATAATAAAACAGCACTTACAGCTAAAATAAGCTAGGGCGCCGCTTGACTAAAATGGAAAAGCTAAAATGTCCTCACTGAATATCACATTGGATGCTTTGATCACTTGAAAAGCTAGGCACCCAAACGTTACGTAATCAAGAACTGCACGGTTAGATAAAATCGGAACAAAGGGGGTGGGACGGTATGCCAAGAGGTAGATAATAATTAAATACGAGGTGCTGTTTGCCTATAGCGCCAAAAGTTCTTGTGGTAGGCAAGTACAAGCCAAGGCGAAGCCGCGGCTTGTTGCCTGCCGAAAATATTAATAGGCGATACATTCCGAGTTATCTTATTATATTTTTTCCGCTGCTTATCAAAATTTTCCTAGATTTTTGAAAAAATCTTTTGTCACCTGTCACCAGGATTAATTTTCGTGAGTCGTGTTACCTGTGAGTGTCACATGTCACATAAACACTTGCAATTACAAACAAAACGTCTAAATCTGCATCTTGCGTTGCTAATTTTATTATCCTAGGAACTTAATAATAACATTAAGTTCCGTTGTCAAGGGAAAGCAGCAAAAAATATAATCACCGACTTACACGTTTTATTACTAAGGCTGTATCACAGACTTACATGATCAGCAGCGGGAAAATAAATTTATGGCTTACGGTATTGTAGTCATATTGGCAGTAGGCCTTAAATATAAGAAGTTTGTTTAAAACGTATTTTTTTGTGGTTAGTAATAAATGAAATACATATGTGTGTCTATACTTTACTCTAATCTGTGTAATATGGAAAATAGGTTAATAATTTTTGGGAAACACATTTACTCGAATAGCTGTGACTGTGATTTTATATACAACACTAGTAAAATACACAAAAAGCTCAATATCATACAAATTCGCTTTACTGCATCAAGCTATTTGGCAATTTTCTAAAATCGGAATAGGGTCAATTAGGAATATTAGACAACCTGTTACGTTATTTCTGACGTTCACATCAGCTCCAGCCTCGACAAGGTTTTGAACGACGTCTTCAAAGGCGTTTTTGTTTTTGTTACTCCCAGCCAAGAGTAATGGAGTGACTCCTTTTTCATCTCGAGCATTTACATTAGCCTTTCTTTTGATTAAGAGCCTCACAGTGTCTACGTGACCTTCTTTGGCTGCGCGATGAAGGGGCGTGCGGCCCCAGCCGTCAGGTGGAGGAAACTGAAATTAGGTATCTTTGATTAATTGTCGCAAATTTGTGCCGGTGCCAAGCCAATCTTGAAAATTACCATGGTGTAAAGTTTATTCCATCTGCTGTAATCTTCCTGCGAAGTTCTCAAGGGCGACTCTTGGTACAGAAATTTACATTCGGTGTCCGCACCGGAATCCAAAAGAAGCTCCACCAATTCGGGGTTTCCGTTCATCGTGGCGTAGTGTAATGGAGTTCTGCCAAGTTGATCTCCCTGGTTTACGTTCTCGCACATTAAAAGTCGCTTGATTATGGGTGTTACGCCCTTCTTTGTGAACGCCGCGGCCACCTACAAAATTTCATTATATTTTCTTCGTCGCAATCGATACCCACTGGCAAATTCATTGAAGTTTAACACGGCATCCGTTACTGCCCCAAATCCTGGATTTGGAGTTCTTTATTGAGGGGAGTCTAAAGGAAAATAGCAAAAAAAGAATTGATTGTAAATAAATTACTGACTAATGCTGAGCTTACTGTTCTTTATGTACCTATACTAAAATTTCTAAAAGCAACGGAACGCTTTAGGCGCAGATTTTAAGCATTACCACAAATTCAGTTGCATCATCGGAACATTTCCAGAAAAAAAAATTAAGATATTAGTATGTCGATATTAGTTTTGTTACTATTTTTAATATAAATATTTTCTATACTGTTTTTTACATACGTGATATTCTCTATCAAAATAATATGTTCGATGGATATATTTGCAAAACATGTTCCGCAGCTATTTTTTTCTATCAAAAGTATTCATCCATGCCAAGGTACTTTACTCTTGAGCAGAATTCGTATTTTTTGACATTCCTCGTATACGGCTTAAAAAATTAATATCTGATGATTGCATTTTAAGTTTCGGACCATGCAGAACTTTTTATAAAGAATAATTTTTTTTTGTAAAATTAATAATAAAAAAGTTTTCCATATGGTGCGAACTTAAGCAGACACACTGTATATTTAAAAAATTACGATTATCGTAATTGACGTTTACGTCAGTTCCCGACAATCAACAAGGCCAATATCAAAAGTTTTAAAGTGCTTTTCTACTCCGCTGGTGTAAAAGTAACCACTTTTATGCCTAGCTGTAAATGTAACGCATTTACTTTGTCTATAAGTCAGATAAGTTGTCACTTTTATGATGTTTTAAACTAAAATATGTTTTTATATTGTAATCACGGAAAAATTACCTTCCAAAATTTTTGCAGATCTTCACGTTTCAGCGTCCCTAGATCACAAAAAACAGGTTTTCTCAATTTTGTATGTCTGTCTGTTCGTTGGCGGTATAACTCAAAAACTATTTGTCGGAGGAAGATGATATTTTGCATACACATTATACATAAGTATACCTGGAATGAAACCGGTAAAATTTCAGACAAATATATGCACCTTAAAAAAATTAAATTTTGCTTATTTTTGCGTTAATTTTGAAATAGAGGGAAGTAATAACTTTCACATAGGTCAAACTTTACACTTACCGAAAATAGGACTCAACAGATACAGGATAATATCACAAAAGAGTCGAAAAGTTTCAACAATAAGACCGGTGCCTTAAATAGAGGCGCGCGTCGCACTCATTTCATATAGCCTCGATGGCGCAGTTCGACTTCTAGACGCAGTTACGATTTCTACGCAGTTACGGTTACGATCGCTATGCAGATGCGGCGGATTCAATCCCCAGCGCAATACTTTTTTTTTATTTGAAAATTTATTTAATTTATTAGAAACGTGGAGATAGTTTTATTCCTAAGTTAATTTAATTTTTACAATTATTTAGTGTCACAATGTCGACGAGGGAAGTTGTGAGTAAAGCCTTTTATAGATTTGTACTTCCTTTTACAATAAAGGAAGTATTGGATTCACCCCAAAAATTCGAAATTGAGTTTTCAACAGATCTTCACGTTTTAGAGTCCCCTGAAACCACAAAACATATTTTTTCATTGGTCTGTCTGTGTGTCTGTCTGCCTGTAAACAGAATATCTCAAAACCTTTGCAAGGCCAAAACTCGAGTACGCATTTATTGTCTGGTATCCTCAAACTTTTCATTATAAAATAGAAATAGAAAAGGTACAAAATAGGTACTTATATTTCAGAAAATACAAGTCATATCCAAATGATCAGAATATCAGAACGATAAAGCTTCGTAGAACGTTTGAAATTTTGAGTTTGGAAAATCGCTGATAATAATTTAGTGTTGTAATGTTTGGCCTTAAATTATTAAACAATATGATTTATGATCCTAACTTTGCTTTACTAAATTTTAAAATCCCTACTAGACCCTTACGATCGACAGTAATTTTTGTCGTACTGGTAGTAAGTTGGTCTTACAATATATAGATGCCAATCTGGGGTGGCTGCCTTGTCGGACATATAATTACTAGCATTAGAGATTTATATGGCTACTGTTTTTATATTTTTTGGTAAATTCCCTTGTAATGCAACGCTTGTTTGGTAATAAAAGGAAATTTAAAAAAAATAAAATATTTTATCTACAAAATATCAAGATAACGAAAATAATAGAGAAAATCGTACGACACTCATTAATGACCAATAGAAAAATTAGTTCACGAGCCGTAACCAAGACAACTAAAAAATTTTTTGGAAATTTTTTGTAGGTAGACATTACTTCTTTTTAGGGTTTGTGTCGTTACGATTTTCTTACCGAATCTGCATTCGAGCATTAATTCATATCCGGAAATAATTTTTCGTGCATGCCAACAACGTCCTAATTTGCCCTCGCGTCCCGCTCGGGCAAATTAATACGACGTTGTTGCAACGCACTCAAAAAATTTCCGGAAAGAATTAATGCTCTTATGAGATTATATGTGAAAATCGTACGACACTCATTAATGACCAATAGAAAAAATTAGTTGACGGGCCGTATCCAAGACAACAAAATTTCTTGGAATTTTTTTTTAGGCAGACCAACCTAACTGTGAGGGTTAGTGTCGTTACGATTTTCTTACTGAATCTGCATTCATATCCGGAAATTATTTTTCGTGTATTCCAACAACGTCCTATTATTAATACGACGTTGTTAGAACGCGCTCAAAAAAATTTCAGAAAACAATTAATGCTCTTATGAGATCATATGTGAAAAAATCTGGTTTGATACACGCACACAACTTCCTTTTACAGTGATTTTATAATTATCCAAAAATTTGATTTAAAATTTTTAAGCATTTGTCAAAAATTTTCAAAAATTACAAATCCTACAAAAACGGTACAAAATAGAGCGTTACTTCAAGAGACAAATTTTCACATATAATCTCACAAGAGCATTAATTCTTTCTGGAAATTTTTTGAGTGCGTTCCAACAACGTCGTATTAATTTGCCCGAGCGAGACGCGAGGGCAAATTAGGACGTTGTTGGAATGCACGATAAATAATTTCCGGATATGAATTAATGCTCGAATGCAGATTCGGTAAGAAAATCGTAACGACACAAACCCTAAAAAGAAGCAATGTCTACATACAAAAAATTTCCAAGAAATTTTGTTGTTGTCTGGGTTACGGCTCGTGAACTAATTTTTCTATTGGTCATTAATGAGTGTCGTACGATTTTCTCTAGAATTCCAAGCTGAATTCAAAAATGTAATAATATACCGGGTGTTCTATTTAAAGTAGAAGTTAATAAAAAAAAATAGAAAAAAACAAAAGAAACCCATTTTAGAAGTATTCAACTGGAAAATTACCTATCTCACATCAATATACATTAAAAATGTAATAAAACTGTAAAGTTGAACAAATCGTAAGAGCCGTTTTTGAAAAAATAAAAAAAAATGAAAAATCACAAGAGTAAACACCTACTTCCGGTTAAGCGATTTTCTTCAAAAGCTTGCCGCCGCATCTACATAGTACGCAAAACTTATATATGCAGTTTCAACGATATAGGTACGTCTTTTCATTTTTGAGATATTCTGTTCACAAGCCCACACACACACATAGACACACACACACAGACAGACCAATAAAACAAATATGTTTTTTGGGATTCAGTAGACTCTGAAACGTAAAGATCTGTTGAAAACTCAATTTCGAGTTTTTGGGATGAATCCAATACTTCCTTTATTGTAAAAGGAAGTAAAAATGAACTGTTATTTGTTTATTCTTGCTTCTACCAATATAGAATCGTACGTTTTTCATTGTTTTTGAATTTGTAACACTTTAAACGGCTTTTTAAATGGTATTAATACACCTCCACCTCTTGATTTACCAGTCGATTCAAAATTTCGATCACACCTAGCTGAATTACAAATATTCAAATGTAAAATGTCAGCATATTTAATATTATCTGTCAACTAAGTTGCTGTAATACATACCGGGTGTCCGTGCTCAAAGTCGAACATAGGCGATTATCATGGTATTGAACGTTTTTGCCAATTCCTGCTCGCCAATTCAACTTACAGGGAAGGTAATGCTATCAGTGGAAAAATAAAATTATTGCGCATCAAATGATATCAATAATAATATTCAAGATGCGATTTTTATTTTAAAATACCAATTTAAAACTTGGGAATTTTTAAATATGCCATGCCTTGCTTTTCAAGTTCCATAGCATTTGTCAAAAAAATTGCTAATTAGTTGGCGTAAATCAGGTATTTTCTGTCAACGTCTGTTAAAATTATCTATAGAAAAAAGAATTATTTCAATGTCGAACGAGTGAATGCACTAATGTTAATTGCCTATGTTCGACTTTGAGAATGGACACCCGGTATAACATCATAATGACCTTCAGCAGTACTAATGAAGAAATCTTGCAATTTGTTCTTAATAGTTCTACAATTTTGATAAAATGATGCTATCTCAGATATACAAAATCTACGGAATTGATGTGAAGGCTATGTGTATATGTATATACTAGAACGCGTTGGCCAGCCTACATCTGGCCCTGCCAGCGTAAAGAAACGGTTAACAATAAAAATGCTTGCTTAAGCTGGTAGCCAGCCTACGTCCGGCCCTGCCAGCGTTAACAATACAAATGCTTGCTGTTGACGGTCTCGCGCCAGTGCTCTTATAATATAAGATACCTAACAACAAAATAAAACAATTCTAAGTGACACTAATAACGTTAAATGGCAATTGCATGTTTTGTATAAGCACTAAAATAATTGTGTACCATAAAAAAATAAAGGTCAAAATGAGTAAAAGACCTAGCAAATAAAATAGTAGTTTATTATAAAAGACGATAAAGCTAAATTTTATCCACGAGTGAATCGTTTCACGTCGAGACGAAATTGAGACATTAATGATTCAAGAGTGGATAGAAATAACTTCGTCGTGCATAATAAATTTTTTTCTACAGCAAAAACTTTAACAATTTCAAACTGAAAGTCAATCACATTTTGAAATTTCAGTAGCTAGATTGGATTGCTAGGATAATACGAAGCTGTAATATTTAATTTAAATAAAAGTTAGAAAAGTAAATTACTTTATCTACCCTTGATGTTAAAGTGCTACTTTATCTACGCTTGCTGTTAAAGTAACACTTGACCTTTTGTTTTGAGTCGATTAAAGCACACTTCAACATTTACTATAGAAAAAAAAACAATAAACTGGATTCAGATTAGTTTAGAAATAATTGATAAGAAGAAAGGAAACACACTAGTCTTTAAGTCCGTTTCTTGTTAAATCTGCGGTTATCACAGAACCGGCCCCCTTAAGCTTCTTTTATTTTTAATTATTGTTTCCCGATCGTGATAGTTAAAAAACCTCACAATAAGATCAACTGAAGTTGCATCAATTTTAACACCAAGTGTTTCGTGGAAAAAGTTTAAAATATTTTGGTCGGAGTTCTCGATATTTTTTCTTCAATTATGAATCTTGGGACATTATTGGAATGGGAGTATTGTTACAGATTGTCGACTTCAATAAATAGGGTATTATTCTCCTTGATTAGCTGCTCATTTTGAATTTCCGGAGTAGAAATCGTTTTTGCATGTCTTTAACATTTTTATTTATTGACTAAAACGTTTGCTGGAGATTTGCTTCGACCATCTTTGTTAGATTAGCCGCCAATATTTCGAAACAGCTTTTATCGCTGGCCAATGTTTCACGATACATAGAATGTCTTGAATTTGTGACTGCGTTAACACCATTTTGCAAAATTTGAGAAAAACGTAGTAACGTCACTGTTAAGTTTATATCACAATCCAATTAGCAAGTGGAATAACTGTTGAGAGTAAGTGTCCACACACTTATCACTTTTGTAACTACAATAAACAGAACAAAACTAGGATCACCAAATATGCGTGTTACTCAGTGTCAGCTATTTCCATATTTTACATTTAATAATAAAATATTTTAAAAAGGCTGGGAGTTCAACTACTTTATTTAGCTTAATTTGGCTTAATTTTTTATTTCCTTCAGAATCTTTGTTATTGTATGGCTATTTTTCGTTATCTCAAAATTTAAAAAACCTTTATAATTGACGTTTCTACGACCTTAATATTGCAATACAGTGGTTAAACAGCTGGGTTTTAAAATTTAACACTTTGCATTACAATTCAAGGGTAAATATCTTATACTTTATATAATTGTTTTTAATAGATGGTTCTGATATTACTTGTAGGCATATTTTTTAATTCGTACATTTTTTATGAATTTTTCTTACTCTTAAGCTGACTCGATTTTTTGGGCCACCTTGTACATTATAGAAACCTCGGTAAATCAAATGGTGTTTGTTTCAGTTATTAGGCATACATCAACTTCATATTATAATAACTTATTTTGCTAAAGTTATTAATAGGGAATTATATTGACGACAAGCTCTCTGGTTCACACTGTAAGTATATACTTAGTAACATTAAAGCTATCTTTCAGGATTTTAACGGTTTTGCTCTTTAGTCGAGTGATAATGTACAAGATTTTAATGTTTCCAAATACTAAAAGGTAGTCGACAATTGATTTAGTAAATACTGCTTACATAATATTAATTGAAAGTACAATCAATAAGATACTCTTCCATTCATGAGACTTTTGGTAAGTGGAACAAAACAATAATTTGTTCCGAATTTTAAATTATATATAGCTGGTTTATTATGGTTACTTTAATGACGTCTTACATTTCTTTACAATTCTCAACATACCCAATTTCGCATGAAAAAATTTAAATTTGTTTCCTCCATCTATCCGAGCAAAGACAAACAGAAAAGGAGAGAAGAAAAAATAGGAAACAACCCATTTGAAGTGGTATGGATAAAAAAAGCGAAAAATAAGAAGTATATATCCCTATCAAATATAAGTGAATTGGAAAAATAAGATTTATAAAGATCACCATATAAATGTACTGGCAAACAACTGAGAATCTACTTGGTAAATTACGTTGCACAAAAATGCAGATCAATTTACTCTTTCTGACAATACTAGAGAGGATGTACCAAACACATGAAGGTCATAGGAGAACTTAACTGTAGAGTTTGCAAAGCGAACGACGTTCAGCTGGTTGGAATTTATGGGGGTGGAAACGTAAAACGATAAAGGCGATAGACTGATAAAAGATGTTTAGAGAAGACGAATACAAGGTACCAAATACATTTTCTAAACGCAATGGCATTCGTCAATACAAATGGGAAGAATCTGCTAGAAGACAATAATCAACTATTTACTTAAAATTCGTCAGACAAGAGGACGAAGAAACTGAAATATCAAATACAGAACAAGTTTAAAAGGTAAAATAAAATCAGGATGGGATAATAAAATTATATCAGTCGGACCCAGTCCATTCAATGCAGTTTTACCCTCAAAAGGGTAATTCATTTTATAGTCCACCTGTCTTTAACACTGATAATGTGTATATCGTGTGTTTAAAAAAAATTCATTCGCAGCATGCCATGAACAAATTGAAGTTTGTCGTAACTTAAGATATACCCATTGATGCAAATGAACTACCAAGTTAGAGAGAACTAAATTACGTGTTGACCTTGAAATATCTTCTTAAAAATATCCAAAACACTTAACAAAAACAATTTTTATTGACCGTTAGGATTATTACACTCGCTGTTGTTGTGTACATGCCATCTTATTTTCCTTTTTGCTTGATACAATTAAACTTAATTCAGTGTAAACTTTTACCTGTCACAGTGACAAATGTTTTCATAAACAAAATACAATCTGTTATTCACATACAGACTTAAGTTAAGACACGACTAGATTTTATATATTTCATTCCAAGACCTACCCTAAGTGAATTTATTTTGAAACACACGATACCTTCAAGTAACAAATAATAGAAAAAGTAAAGAAAGGAACATAAATACACACATGACATTTACAGACCTTCAAAAGACGTACGATAACGTGCCCAGGAAAGACATCTGGCCAACACTGAGGAGTTTAAGTGTTCCAGAACATGTTAAGTGATTTTGACGTCATTAAGCTATCCTTGTCATCAATTCCACGATTGGGTGTTATTAGTGCTTTTAAGCTGAAATTATTCTATTTAAAATTTTACTGGATTCGGCCCTGTACTAGCTTATATTCAAATTCATTTTAGCCAGCGTTTAGATGCTCGTGACCGTAAATCCCTTCTTTGAGTTCGTATTGCCGATAATGCGGGTTAACGCTTCGAGTTCCGCGTATTGCTTCTTGTTGTCCTTGCAATCTGATATTTAAGCTTATGGAATTTCTGTACGTGGCGTGGCAAGTGCGTGGGAACCGTTTTCTTTGTGCTTTAACCGGGACTTCCCCGGAATACTTTGGCAACCTTACATTTCGTTGTGCAATAAGTGAGACAGAAAATTCCATTTGTCACTGTTCAAGAGAGATGCATTATTCCGGCCCGGAGGGGTAATCATTGTTTCGCTTCTAAATTTCGAATTAATAAGTAACGAGCCTTCAAGCAAGAGAGTGCTGTAAAAATCGTCCCCCGTCGCTCGCGTCTTCCGCGGGCGGCGGCGGTTTTAGTCCCAAATTTCGTTTTCATTAAGAACATTTGTGAGTGCCCTGTGGCCAGTGATTGTTAAGATTCTAGTGGCAAGTGCGGGCGTTACTTGACGTAAACCTTGGTTCCAGGCGCCCGTTATCGTGTCCTTTGCCCCTTTGGATTTCGGGGAGGACAGTTTGCCTTAGTGCAAATCCAAATAAGGCGTTTGTATATCGTGCCGAAGTAATTCCTCGTACTGGGGATTGTGCCGTTGCAAATTTAGTTACGTCCTTCTTTCTACATCGCCAATGGCCACCGTCGTTAGTTGCTGTTCTCATGTGGTGAGGGTGCAATAGCCCTTCGACTCCTTCGCTCAACCCCTTTGGGCAATCCTGTTCTACGTTCGCTGCGAGACGTAACCTTGGTCTTTGTGGACTCCGTCTTCTGCAGTCCTCGACCTTCTGCAGTCACCGCTTGGCTTTTGGCAAAGCCCTTCAACAACCCTTTGGGGAGCTGTATTGCTGCAAGCGGCCACTAAGCTTCTCCAGGATCCGGTTCAGCCTTCGGTCATCGTCAACGCAGTAGGTGTTCTAGCTATAAAAGGTAGGATCTACCAATGTATTTTTGTCTTGCTTCCTGATTTAATGTGTCGCGAAAGTGCTACCGAATTGTGTGTTTATTGTGCCTCGCATGCTGTAGGACTTTGCGCCTGCGAATTTAATTTCGTCAAATAACTTGTGTATTGTACTTCGTCATTAAGTTAACTTTTGCTTGGGATCCCCGACAATTTTCAGTTAGGATGTATGTTACCTTCTTATGGCCAACTTGTGGCCCTGTGTGTGTCGATTTTCACTCATTAAACAATAATATAGTCACACTTAGTTTGTTTAATTGACTTAAACCTGCAATCTGTGGATCTTCAATCCTAATGTGGCAAAAAGCCAAGTGTAATCAAATGTGAAGCTAGAACACGTGCTTTTATTGGAAAAGCCATACAGTTTTGGCTTGAGTAAATTCTTTTGAGCCCCTTTAGGGAGGTGGTCATACGGTAAGTCATTAAGGCCACCTGGTGCTGACCGCCCGACTTGGAGGGAACCTAGTGGACGACGCTTCGCAGCGTGCAGCTAACCCAGCACATCTTCAGTAGAGCCCTGTGATATTTCTCGTTTTGGGTCACGAGGGCTGTTAATTTATCAAAACGAGTGGCGTCCTTAGGCAATTCTTTTAAGCAATCTAGGGTAAGTGCCGTCGGTTTTTCTTTGTACTCTCGAACCACGCCTTCCCGTCTGAGCTAAGTGCAGGTAACCGGAGCAACAAAATCTGCTCCAGCACATTAAGATCTGTGTCCTTTTTAGTAAAGCCGGCGAACCCTATAGTTTGTACCCGATTTTTGACAGTGCTCTTGATCAATGTCGATCTGAGCATTTAATACCGTAACAGATAAACTGGCTATCCCAACGTGTGGCTTTGTTTTTGTCGATAACGCCCTTAGGGCATTGTTTTTGTGTTTCTTTTCTTGTCATATAGCTTCATTTTAGTCTTTGACATCAACGTTATATAGTTTTTTCCAGTATTTTCCATGAAAACTTGACTTTTTAGGACTTTGAAATTTGGAAACGTGTTTTTTTCATATCAGGACGCGTATCCTATATGTTTTCTTTTATTAAATGAGTTCCTTGCTATCCCTTTGATAGACCAAACATTGTTTTTCCCGGGATTTTTCGCGGGATTTTTGTGTTTTTTCGTGTTCAACATTTCAACATTTTCTTTTTCGTGCTAAGGCATATTTTAGAGCCATTCTTTTTGGTGCTATCGTTTATTTTAGTATGGATCATTAAGTAAACCGTGTTTTTTTTTGTCTTTTTCGTGAAAACTCTGAAATTTTTGAAAGGTCTCGAACTTTTTTTGAATTCATTTATTGTTGATTGTGTTTAGCCTTCAGCTAATTTGAAATTTTATTGTGCTATTTTGAATTTAAGTTGAAGTTAGTATAGTTCATCGACATTGAAGCATTTAGATTACTGATGTTGACTTTTTTTGTTGTTATCCTTTGATGTGGTGCCGCGTTGTTGTTTGTTGACGAGTTGGAAATCATGTCGCCTTCATTATTCTGTATTGGTTCGTTGTTAGGATGTGGTTTGTGTTGGTGTGTTTGTGAGATCCGCGTATGCGAATTTTTAATATCTCTCAAACCATCTTCTTAGTTGGATTGGCGTAGTATTTTTTTGATTGACTCTTATTTCGTTTTCATTTCTATGGTGTATCGCCCAACGTCGTTTGCTGATTTCATCGCGTGCATCAACATGTGTCGTAGTGTCTTGTACACTTTTTGTCGTACCTCTTTCGTTTATTGACTTAGTTGTTTATCGTGTCGGAGTATGTTGCTATTTAGTCGCCTGTTGTTGTTTTGTTTTAGTGACTTCTAGGCCAGCGTAAAATTTTCTTGGGATTGGCGTTTTGTACCGTTGCTGTCCACGCTCTGAAGGTTGAGGTGGGGCAAACTCTGCTTTATTGCACATCTGTTTGAAGACGCCGCTTAAGTAATCCCGCTTGTGTTCTCGTGTAGTATGAGAGCGTTGCATTTTTGCAAATTCTGGTTACGCTGTGCCATTCTGAAGCCAGAAATAATTCGTTTTCGATCGAGACTCCATCGTTCCGTTATTTATTGACGATCTGTCGTCACCTACCGAATTTTCTTTTGATGACTTTAGGTCGTCACGTATTGGTTCTGCCCTTTGGACTTTGGGAGGAGCGATTTCGTTGTTAGCTTTTGAGCTTCGTGCGTCAGTCGTGCGCAGGCTGTTCGTGCGTTGTTTCTTTAGTAAAGTTTATGTTTGGCATATGTTGGAGACTTTGTTTTTCCGGATTTTCTTTTGGTGTTCGGTGTCGGAGTCATTTTCGGTCTCGCATTTTGCGAATTTATAGACGACTTGGCTTTCGGCATCGTCATCGATTGAGGATTTCGGTGGACTTAGTTTTCTTTTATATTACTCCCGATTATTGACCATGCTTGACAGTTTCTGTCACAACCTTTTTGTCCTTTCTTTCCCTGTTGGTGTTCCTGCTGTGGAACTCACACAATGCGCTGATCCCGTGACGCGCAGCGTGCCCTCTTCAGATTAACCTTTGGGGTTAGATAATGGACTTCTTCTATTTTTTTTTGTGTTTGTAGTCCTTACAAATACCCCCGAGTTCCATTGGCCGGTTGGAAGGAACTGCTCTCGGGCGTAAGACGTTTCCCGATTTTTACAATCCCGCATTAATGACTTTTCCCGGATTTGACATTTATGATAATAAGTTTACGTAATTTCCACAGGCGTAACCGGTCTTTTTGGCAATTTCTTCTTCCTTCTCACTCTGTCCATTGACGCTATCCGTCATCGCGTGGTTGGGATCCTGAGTAGTGACGGCTATCTCAATCCGCACCTTAGGTTAAGCGAATCTTCTATCAAGTCCCTCGGTCGCCTTAAAGATCAATTTGGGAAATTGACCTCTAGTAAGGGGGGTGTTAAGTGATTTTGACGTCATTAAGCTATCCTTGTCATCAATTCCACGATTGGGTGTTATTAGTGCTTTTAAGCTGAAATTATTCTATTTAAAATTTTACTGGATTCGGCCCTGTACTAGCTTATATTCAAATTCATTTTAGCCAGCGTTTAGATGCTCGTGACCGTAAATCCCTTCTTTGAGTTCGTATTGCCGATAATGCGGGTTAACGCTTCGAGTTCCGCGTATTGCTTCTTGTTGTCCTTGCAATCTGATATTTAAGCTTATGGAA
Source organism: Agriotes lineatus (assembly GCA_940337035.1). Classification (NCBI taxonomy): domain Eukaryota; kingdom Metazoa; phylum Arthropoda; class Insecta; order Coleoptera; family Elateridae; genus Agriotes; species Agriotes lineatus. The sequence continues at coordinate 21,063 of CALNHX010005406.1, forward strand.
TTTCTGTACGTGGCGTGGCAAGTGCGTGGGAACCGTTTTCTTTGTGCTTTAACCGGGACTTCCCCGGAATACTTTGGCAACCTTACATTTCGTTGTGCAATAAGTGAGACAGAAAATTCCATTTGTCACTGTTCAAGAGAGATGCATTATTCCGGCCCGGAGGGGTAATCATTGTTTCGCTTCTAAATTTCGAATTAATAAGTAACGAGCCTTCAAGCAAGAGAGTGCTGTAAAAATCGTCCCCCGTCGCTCGCGTCTTCCGCGGGCGGCGGCGGTTTTAGTCCCAAATTTCGTTTTCATTAAGAACATTTGTGAGTGCCCTGTGGCCAGTGATTGTTAAGATTCTAGTGGCAAGTGCGGGCGTTACTTGACGTAAACCTTGGTTCCAGGCGCCCGTTATCGTGTCCTTTGCCTTTTTGGATTTCGGGGAGGACAGTTTGCCTTAGTGCAAATCCAAATAAGGCGTTTGTATATCGTGCCGAAGTAATTCCTCGTACTGGGGATTGTGCCGTTGCAAATTTAGTTACGTCCTTCTTTCTACATCGCCAATGGCCACCGTCGTTAGTTGCTGTTCTCATGTGGTGAGGGTGCAATAGCCCTTCGACTCCTTCGCTCAACCCGTTTGGGCAATCCTGTTCTACGTTCGCTGCGGGCCGTAACCTTGGTCTTTGTGGACGCCGTCTTCTGCAGTCCTCGACCTTCTGCAGTCACCGCTTGGCTTTTGGCAAAGCCCTTCAACAACCCTTTGGGGAGCTGTATTGCTGCAAGCGGCCACTAAGCTTCTCCAGGATCCGGTTCAGCCTTCGGTCATCGTCAACGCAGTAGGTGTTCTAGCTATAAAAGGTAGGATCTACCAATGTATTTTTGTCTTGCTTCCTGATTTAATGTGTCGCGAAAGTGCTACCGAATTGTGTGTTTATTGTGCCTCGCATGCTGTAGGACTTTGCGCCTGCGAATTTAATTTCGTCAAATAACTTGTGTATTGTACTTCGTCATTAAGTTAACTTTTGCTTGGGATCCCCGACAATTTTCAGTTAGGATGTATGTTACCTTCTTATGGCCAACTTGTGGCCCTGTGTGTGTCGATTTTCACTCATTAAACAATAATATAGTCACACTTAGTTTGTTTAATTGACTTAAACCTGCAATCTGTGGATCTTCAATCCTAATGTGGCAAAAAGCCAAGTGTAATCAAATGTGAAGCTAGAACACGTGCTTTTATTGGAAAAGCCATACAGTTTTTGGCTTGAGTAAATTCTTTTGAGCCCCTTTAGGGAGGTGGTCATACGGTAAGTCATTAAGGCCACCTGGTGCTGACCGCCCGACTTGGAGGGAACCTAGTGGACGACGCTTCGCAGCGTGCAGCTAACCCAGCACATCTTCAGTAGAGCCCTGTGATATTTCTCGTTTTGGGTCACGAGGGCTGTTAATTTATCAAAACGAGTGGCGTCCTTAGGCAATTCTTTTAAGCAATCTAGGGTAAGTGCCGTCGGTTTTTCTTTGTACTCTCGAACCACGCCTTCCCGTCTGAGCTAAGTGCAGGTAACCGGAGCAACAAAATCTGCTCCAGCACATTAAGATCTGTGTCCTTTTTAGTTAAACCGGCGAACCCTATAGTTTGTACCCGATTTTTGACAGTGCTCTTGATCAATGTCGATCTGAGCATTTAATACCGTAACAAACAATGAATTCATACAGTAAAAGAGATGTATAAGAATACGAGAGGAAAAATTACACTCGGAGAATTTAATACACAAAATATTGAGATTACAAAAGGGCTCAAACAGAGATGAACACTATATGTGTGGCGTCGTAGATGTTCAGGAAAATGGATATACCTAAATAAAGAATAAAAAATTTAAATAATTATTATTTGCTAACCACAAAGCTATATTTGCAGAAATAGAGTAGGGTATGATATGCATGCTTGAAAATAATAGAACGACATTCACATCGGACACCACCCTATTAAACACTGTAGTATATTCAACTATTTAGAATCAATAATAAGGAATCGTACAGTAAAACGTATACTATATGGAACGATATAGAACAAGAACCCAACAAGCAAACCAAAAAAAAAAGTATATATCACAGGATAGTAGAAAGTAGGTATAGCATTAGACGGATTAGAGACGTGGAAACTTACTACGAAAATGAGAGACAAAATAGGAACAGTAAAACTAATTTCGCTGAGTAAAGTTTCCAGATTACCAGAGAAGATAAGTGACGGGCGGATATAATATGGCATAAAATAGAAATAAAGTTCCGCACTGTAAAATGGTATGGATTTACGAAAAGAATGCCGAAGAAAAGATGGTCAAAAACATAATCCATTGACCACCGCGAGGAAAACTAAGAACTAGAACTCCAGGCCTGAAACGGAAAACCCAATAAGTTGCATACCTATCACATTATTGTATACACCAACAATAACTGAAGCAAAGGTATATTAAAGCAGACCACGGGTTTGGATTACGACAGAAGAGTAAAAAATTTTGTCTGCAAACACATATATCTAGAACCAAACCAGTATATAACACAATTGCAAACAGAAAAATATAATAATATGAAACATGTGCCTTATTTTCAAAAGCGGAATTCTTACTCTATTCTATAAAACAGTAAAATTATTATTTGTGTAGCATACAGTACGTATAGGAAAACTAGTATAATAAATTTTAAAAATTTCAAAAAAGGGTAACACATCTGCAGTAGAAACAAAAACTAATTGTGTATTACGGCACTGGAATATTGTAGATACTACTGCCAACAGGAAAACCGGGAATTAATATATAATGTATTCAACAAAACCACAATAAATAGGTACAGGTATCAGAGCAGGCGAAACGAGAACAATAAATCTATTATTTAGTGAAACATATATTAACTGGAAGGCAATGTAATGGTACAAGAATTTCCATAAAGCAATATATGGACTGATGACTGAACAGAGTAGTACTGAGCTGATTTTATAAAATCAAGCTTGCCACTTAACAACCTCTAGTGGCCAAAAAATATGTAACTTTATAAAATAATATGTATATATTATGGAAATCTCGCAGATATCGGCTACATTGGCTATTTTTGTTAGACGCTAGGTGGCAGTAAATATTTTATTCCTGGTACGATATTAAAATATGATGTTCTAGTAGATCTGAATAACTGTTTTATATACCTGCTGTTGTGTGTTTAGCAGCTCCATGTATTAAAACTTTGAGGTTAACTAAATATTAGCTTTTACAATAATAAAGAGCTAACTCTAATAATATTTTATTAATCAATTAGGCCTGAAAATTAGCTCCTTAATTGGTGAATCCTAACAAGTAGTCAATACCTCCTATAGAAGTTATTAATGTACTATTTAAAATATTTTCCACATCTCATAACAATTTACCTTTACTTTTTTGAGTAAAGGTCTTTAATATGGTAACTTAAATAAGTATTTGTATAAGTAACAGCTGTCATTTAGGTTGGATATGTTTGATGTGTATTGGAAATTAATTTAATGCAGCCAATTTTTAAATCATCATTATTTTAATTAGTAACCTTTCGTTAACAACGTTGCTAACTTCTTCAGACATACATATTTTATCCAACTTATGGATTCAAACATTGTAAAACAGCTGCCTAGAAATGAAAAAAGAGGTTAGGTTCACATTAGACAATTGCAATATAATAAGCCCTTACATAAGAACACAATACTACATTTTTAGCAAATACTCATAAAGGAAATTGATTCGATATTCGTTTTCAACCAATCTTATCTAGACTTCAATCTACAAGAAATGGATCACCAGCACTTCACTATCAACAAACATTTTTTCGAGGATAGCAAAACAAACTATGGCGGCAAATTCAAAAAATGCTTCCGCATTTTAAATAAAGTTAACCTATCAATTGTAAAGGTAAGTTAAAGGGCAGAGTTCATTAAACAATGTAAACATTTACAATTAACACCAAAAGTTCTTTAAAAAAACTATAATAATATTCAATTTAATAATTTTAAAAACTTTAAAGACTTTGTACTTAACTTTATAAAAAAATACTATTTTAAATGACTCACTAACCTAAATTGTTTAAAACAAAAAGTAATTAATTGTAAAAAAAATCTTAAAACAAAAATCCCTCAAAATTTAATAATATCATAAATTTCTCATAGAACTTTATTAAATAAAAACATTAGAAACAACATAGGAACAAAATATTTAAAAAAAAATCAATTTAACAATACAGCAAACTATTAAATCAAAATCATGTAAAAATGCTGAAGCTAACAAATTGGAAAAAACCGAAATTTGGATAAAAAATTTAACTAATATAAAATTACAACAAAATGGAGAGGATGTTTTCAAACTAGAACCAAATTTTAACATACCGAGTGTTCCAGTTAAGGTGCAAACATAGCAAAATAGAATGGGAAATAGTATGTATGCAGATTCCTAACTTGATACTACTTTACTTGACTTTGGTGTTTGTTTAAGATAGAAACAACTTAAAGACTGTAATAAATGTTTTGTATTTTACTCACAAAAAACAGACCAGCCATCATCAAATTTGTTTATTGCAAAATAATAGAATTTATGCATTAAGGGAGATATGAATATGTTTTTTCCCTGAGGTTAACATGTGTCAACCGAAGGTAAAGAACATGAATATCTCCCGTGGTGCATACAATATTTTATCTACTAGCATATTCGTAAAAATGGTATGAAATTTCAAAATGTCATAATGACATTTAAAATTAGAATGTGTAAGTATCATCAAGGATTGTCTCATCGTATGGTTGCTAAGACGTTAATTGTAGTTGCATTGTTACCATGAGTTTGAGGGAGAAATAATTTGACAAGTCCCTTGGGAGTTATGAGTAGCTTTTCATATTTTGTTTCTATGACGAAAATGTACAATATCATGTTGCTAGTAGATAAATGTTATTTTCTGTCAATTATCAATTTATGTATTTAACCAATTACTGTGAATAATAATGTTGAATATTCTAATGAAGAGATGGTATTTATTATCAAAACATTTTACGTCAGTTTGCGCACAGTTCGTATCAACAATTCACAAGTTTGTGAAATTGATAACTGACAGAAAATAACATTTCTTTTGGCATAAACAAATTTGATCATGGCTGGTCTGTTTTTTGTGAGTAAAATGCAAAATATTTATTACAGCTTTTAAGCTATTTCTATCTTAAACAAGCACCAAATTCAAGTAAAGAATTATCAACTTAAGCGCATTGTTTTCTCTTTCGATTGGTACCACCATCAATCCTATCAAATCAAGCGCCAAGCAGGAATCTGCATATACAGATTGCGGCAGGCAACTAGGACCATAGCGAAAGCAAGGGAACTTTACATGTGGCCGTAATTGTATTTAAAAAACTTAAAAAATCGAATATATACCTTGTATTTATAATGATCCTACCGACCTACTGCTATCGTACACTGGTTGTTCGTTTTTTAAACACCACGACGGCCACATGCTTGCTTTTGCAATGGTCCTAGTTGCCTGCCGCAATCTGTATACAATTTCCCATGCTATTTCCCTAGGTTCGCACCTTAAGTGAAACACTCCGTATAGATAAATATTTATTTAAAATCCCCAAAAATAGTAAAAACTACACAACCAAGCAACTATACTGACCTGATCAACTGTAGTAAACAGGTTAAATAATATAACATCAGTTTTGTTCTTTAACTGTTTTTTTATTCCTTAGGTACGTGCTGTTTGTTTAAATGTGTCAAGATTGATTATCAATTTGCTGCCCATGATGAATTTAAGAAACAACAAAAAACATGTGTTGCTTGAACAAATGAATTGTGGAAAAAAGTTAAGATCACTAAAATATAGCAAAAACCGAATAGAAACAGGTTCCTCCCTGTCCTGTTCTGTGTACATTGCTTTTAAATTTATTATTTTAGAAATCGAAGAACTTAGATGAAACTCATTGCAATGTTTAGTCATTGTCCCTAAAGTAAATTAAGTTTCGCCGTTCTTGCATTAGCAATTCCAATAGTTGCTTATCTTAATAAAATCTTACTTACTTGTAGTGCCGTGATGTTGTACAACCCATTAGCGCCGTCGCTAAGCTCAGGGTAGGAACTTAGAATGTCTTCGACTTCCCTGTTCTCCGTTTTGTTGCCGTAAAATTTTACATGCCAGGGATGGCTCCCCATTTTAAAACTACCTCAAGGCACGCACTCACGCACTATTCTATTCGGGCACTTCAAACTAAGGCGATGCTGAGAGCCCAAGATTTTCGTTGTTCCTTAACAAACACCGATAGCTTATCGTCTCTCGTATAAATTTCTTTTATCCCCTCACCTCGCGCCTATCAGGAAATTCGGCCGCACATCAGGACGCGGTCAGCGGAGGCTTATTTAGTGTTGATACGAAATTTCCTTTCTGATTAATTTGCATGAGGTTATTCGGTACGTGGGAATCTACACGAGCAAATCGTGGCGCGATGTGTGACTCAATGAAGACAGTTATATGCATGATAATTAAACACACATGCCGGATACTTCCTATAATGCTGAAAAATAGACCTTTTGCTTTATAAATGTCCAATAAAACTTCTCAAATTAAAAATACTTTAGTTAAAACTAAAAAATCAAAGTCTATGAAGTGCGTTCTTGTGCTTCATTCTACATGAGATTGTAATTGCATTTACAGAAATATAACTGAAATCTGAAATGGATACATAAAGCATAAAGCTCATTTAACAGCTACTAACATGCAGATTGTAATACGATATCACATCAGGTTTGCATATTTGATAGCTGTTCTATTTTAAGTGTGATATCTTATATTAAACCGCATCCGTGCATCTTGGGAAACAAAAATGAATGCTTTAAAATATGTTCTTGTTGTGAAGTGAAATATAAATTATTTTTATAATAATCACAGTAAAGTTCTTTTTGGCGTCACCACTACAGAAATACCGGAGTTTCCTGGTTTAGATATTTTAAGACCCCACTGGTGAATTGGAAATCGACACAAAATGTTTTGGCCCGTTTCAGTAAATGAGAATCGAACCCGCATAATCTGTTTCAGAACCTTCACTACAGAAAGAAATAATAAAAATCTGTAAAAGGCTTTACCCAGAACTTCCCTGGTCGACATTGTGACACTAAATAATTTTAAAAATTAAATGAAGTTAGGAGTAAAAATGTCTTCACGGTTCTAACAAATTAAATACACTTTCAAATTAAAAAAAAAGTTACCGGTGGTCAAATATGAAGAGCAGGCGGACCGCGTATGCAGTACCAACGTTTTGTGGGATATTGCAAGAGAACGGGCTATTTCTACCTGAACTACGGAGCACCGACCCTTCAAATTCGTCCGTTGCAGCTGTATTAAGTAACGCACTAATTTGTTGCTCCTTTTTGTATCGTACAACATTTATTCGTTATCTATTGGGGCCCATTTTTGGTAAGAATAAACCCTGCACGATATACAAATTATTACTTGTATTTATTGCTAAGTTAAATCGAAAATAAACAAAATTTTATTTTAAAGTGCTCACCCTGCATATATTTGTCTGCAATTTTCTCGTTTTCATGCCAGGTAGATACATAATGTGTATTCAAAATATTGTCTTCCTCCGACAAATAGTTTTTGAGTTATACCACTAACAGACAGACAGACAGACAGACAGACAGATAAACAGACAGACAGGCAGACAGACAGAATTGGGAAAACCTGTGTTTCGTCATCTAGGGACCCTGAAACGTGAAGATCTGAAGAAATCTCGAAAGATGATTTTTTTCGAGATTACAATAATTCCTTCGTCTTTTAGACGAGGGAAGTAAAAATATATCAGTTTTTTGGATAACAGACACTATTTCACTATTCCTGTTAAGAGAGCGTATGGTCGTGAAAGTAACAAGCTTTAGTCTTAGGCGGCCCGACCGGGTTTGACCACCGGCGACTACATAAAGGTTTTTAAATATCGTACGCTCTCCGGCTAGCACGCTAACACCTGTGATAGTTGTTAACCCCTAATTAGGAAACTCTTCCCCACATTCGACGAACAAGGCTAACACGTTACCCAGCTCGCGAACAGTGAGGTCTCATAGAACCACTACAAAGTGGTGGTTAAAACATGCCACCGAGAAGGAAGAGAGACACTATTCAGAGCAAGACAGTCCTTCGTAATTGTCCAAAAAAATCACAATATTTTCAATGAATTAATGAAACATTTGGTGAAATTTTTGACAGAAGGCAATGTACTTGGCAGCACATAATCATGACTAATGCTTTATTAAGATTTCGGTGTAGCCGAAAATACTCACCATCGCTTTAAGTAACAAGCAGAAATGTACAATGTTACAAGGTGCTTCTAGTTGCTGTAGTTCAGTGAATCTGGATGTATACATAAATTTTGAAAAATGTTATTAAGGTTCAAGTTTCCTTCCTCGAATTGCTATCGCAGTAATGTCACTAGCTTCTAGAAACTTTTTTGTTGCTTCGAAAATTTCGAAACTATTGTAGGATTTATTTATATATTTCATCGTGGTCTTCGTTTCGCCAACTTATGTCGGATGTCCATTAAAGTGGGACTAACACACTTATTGATATTTCAAGAAGGTTTAGTTTTTACAAATATTGACATAGACTTAGCAATAATTTTGAAGTTAAAATGTAAAACCCTTAATCCACCCCAATTATTTCATCAGTGGAATCCAAATAACAATCATTCTCTGGTTTTCATTCAGATTCCCCTGGTGAAATAATAAATGGAGTAATTCCCAACTTAGCTTTCGCAATGATTACAAAAATTTTGTCACATCTGCCGTACATTTTGAAAGCCTCTCACGCCAGAAATTAGCAAGTCTGTCCTTGGACAAAGGTTGAGAATGTATGTGTTTAATGTAATACATTTAAGAATACTCCCAAGCCATTTCTGTAGATATTTTTCCTTCAGTTCTAATTTTTAATTGCTTTTTAAATCTGATGCATGCACCCATTAACGAATTGTGAATCTATTTTTATATATGCATGTTTCGTCTTAATACACGAATGTAAAATTTTCAGTGGAACTTTGTTGTAAAAATATTCTGAAACATTTAATTTTGGCTACCGCTACAACCACGTGATCCTGTTGACATAAAATTTCGCCCTCATTTACATGTTTGTATTTGTATCCCCATCGATCTACTAATTGTGAACAGCTTTATTCTACCACCTTCATATCCAGAAATGTTCTTCGCGCCTGTTAGTAATCTATTTAGAGGAAAAATTTCATTTTTCAAATTATATTGCCAAATGAGTGGTCCTATGCCGGAAAAGGAATTTTGATAACTATTGTGCTGTAATATTTTGTACACCATCATTACCCGAGAGTTAAGAAACATCAACGTGGAACATGTATAGGAGTGAGGATGCAATATCTCAACTGGAGGTATGGAATTTGAAGTAGAAGATTGTTACTCATCTTAACTATATCAGTAAGTCGAACAATTATTTCATTTTTTGGCACGTGGTGTTCTTTAAAGTGTTCGAAACGTTTCTTAATTTGTATTTTACTGTTGGCAGAAAATTTTCTCGGCATCATAGTACATACCTAACAATTTATCTATAACTATTTTTTTAATTCGACGTTGATTAATGCATTAATATTGCTCAGAAAACTAGAGCTTGGTAGTATACTTGGTGTAATTCTAATAAGGTATATTTGACAGCATAATAATATCTACATAACCTAGTATTCAACATCTGACATAATAACAGGTTATACAAATTGGAAGTAAATTTACTACCAAGATAATAAATTGCAAGCATGGCCTGCTTTAATCTAAAAACATCGCTAAGATAGTACTATAGCTATTTTAGATTTGAAAATTTTTCAGACGAGCAACTGTTACCATGGATGCATCGAAGTAAAAAATTGGTTGGAAATTTTAAAAAATGACACTTGCCACTACTAACAAATCACGTACCTCGAAAAATACCGAGCAATTTCTGAGAGTTGTTGAGAGACGCTGGATAGAAAGCCAAACTAGGTGCAAGATAGCTACAATACAATGTAACTTTAGTCTCATTCTTCCAACCTGTTCATGTTACTATTTCCAAAATCGCCATGGTGAGAATAATTAAGTCAGATACCCTGTATGCAAAATTGACCGCATTAAAATATTTACTTATAGCCTTCTGCTCATGTATTGACATTGTTACAAAATGTCTAATTTTTTAAGTAAGCTGTGACCATAATTAAGTTGCCGAAATTTTCCATAAGAATAATTTTCGAGTAATTAGTTCTTGATCGGTTGAATTTTAAAAAGCAGAATCATTTAACTTGTTTAAAAATTATGAGGTAATTGCCTTAGTAATATTTAATCTAATATATCATTTTATATTTAAAGCCTACCACAAAACAAAACAAAGTTACACCTTCTGTTAGTCAGATAGTGTCATTTGACAAAATTTGTAGTGCCGTCATACTAACACTTTTGGTGGTAGTGACCACTGTAAAATTGCATTCCTCCTTATCAACGTGTTAGTCCAGCCACCCGCCCGGACGGCGCCGGTGGCTGAATATGTCTTACAATACCACACTTTGTGTGGTTAGCAAAATCGTTAGTCTATTTTGGGATGAAAAGAAAAAATCATATTTAGTCACAGTTTGATGTTACATGATTACGAAGAGTGTAATATCTTCTTATGCGAGTTTTATTCTTGTATGAGATGTTCAAATATGTGTCAAACAAAGAATACAAAAATGGCTCGGGTTTGTTAATGTGTTTTTATATTATTGCTATGATACAGAGTAACCCCAGTGAGTGCGTTAGAACACTTCGGAGTAGATAACCAAATATTCCTCTTTACTAGTGCCAAGTACTACAGCTTCAAAATATTAAAACAGTAGACACATCACATTACACAACAATACATAAAGCAATGAGCAAGTTAACTTCGACTGCATAAAACAAAACAACAAACCTTGAGTGTACAACGTAGAGCTTTCTTGGTACACAGAACAAAATTAAAGACCGACAAAATAATACATACATATACTGACGGAACGAATTTATATTGAATTATATGATAGCGAAAGGAGCACTATAGAGTTAAAAAGCAACATACAATCACGTTAAAGCAAGTAACTTGCTAGTTAAGTGAATATCCCTTAATTTAGGCACGTCACAAAGTCGGTAAACTACTGTTAAGAATATAACACAGATAACTTTAACTGGGAAAGTTGACCATCAAGATTGAGGGATACGGCAAAGGGGTGATGTCACCCAAATTCCGCTTTGGGCACTCGTAGCAGATCTATGGTAGAGGGTTTTGATGACTCGACAATTTATGAAATGGGTCAAAAGTGAGCAGTGAAGCAACCTCTGCGTCGACAATTTTTTACGCAACATTACAAACACAAAACATTGTTAAGCCCCGAGTTTCTACTAGATTAGACCGCTACTCCAAATCCGCCAAAGCAAAAGAATAGAACGAACGTGCATCATATTAATTAAAGAAAGATCCGGTATTTTTATTAGTCTCAGATGGCTAAAATCCAACTAAAATTGACACGAGACTAATCTCATACACTTCCAACAGCTATGTCGCTCTAACGGCGTGGACCATTTGAAATGGACTCCGGCTTCAACGATCTCTCAATGAAACGCTTACACGGCGAAATAGCAAGGGGGCTTTTCGAGCGACATGCCGCAACTCGTATTTTTAAAATGCATTATGAAGCAACGCAGCGTCTGTACAACCTGGGGACGGGTAAATGAAGAGCTCCAGGCGGTAATTAGAACATGACGCAGGTGTCCTCTGGCACAATATTCTCGAAGACAAAAGCGCTTAAAACTTAAAATTAACATAACAAACTGATGTACTTCATCTTCTTGCCGTCCGTGGTATTCTAAGTACCAGATTTTTCGGAAATAAGGTAACTGAAGTGGCCCCGATGCACGCCACTGGTGGAAATAAATTAAATTTATTTTGACCAAATAATGCCACTAAGCTACACCAAGTTCTATTACAATACCTCTAGCCGTTTTCCAGATTTTTGAAAAAAAATCTTTGTTTAAACTTCAACATCCTATATCTTGAAAACGAAGCCGTGTAGGTCCCATGTTGATCTGAACTTTTATGCTTGGTTTTAATCGTTTAATCTATTTCCAAATTTACGGCACACCTTTACTGGACACCCTGTATATTTTTTATTTGTCTGCAGTTGTCTAAAACAACAAAATGATTCAATTATTAGTTATTAATGGAGATAATGCTATTTCGTCAAACTGTCACACAAATGCACACAATTCCAGCAAACTAACAAATGAGCAGACAAACACGCTTAGTATATTTGATTTTCCCCGTGAAATACAAACGTTATACCCGAGATTTAATTTTTTTCGAATGACCACTATAGGCACGCAACAATTGCCACCGTAATGCTAGCCATTTGCAAACCATTAATTAAACACGTACAGTTTGGCCATTCTCTTTGAAAACTGCAAAGCAGTTAATACAGTGGTAATTTTAAAGCAGAGCTGCGTAAAAACGTTTTGCTTTTGTGTTTGCTCAATTTGTATACCTTGCACTTTTAGTTGGTTTTCAGTTGCTAGCCTCGATTATGTTTGGAGCAACTACACTTTCATTGTAACGATCTAAACTGTTACGTGAAAAATTATTTAACCTATACTGTACATAACCGACATACTTGGATCTTTAGTCGGCACATCTGTCTGGGGTCTATATAATGTTTTTTAATTTCTTTGTTACTTTTAAGCAGTTCAAAATATTTTATTTCTATGATATTAGAATTTAGCTTACACACCTTCGAAGTAAAATTGCTCTTCTATAATATACACCTCCTGGTTTATCAGTCAGTAAGTGCAAATAAATTATTGCTTTATGATTCATAATTTCAGGTGCTAAACATGGAAAAGCAACACCTCGACTTTCCAAGCAAACATAAAATATCCCTTCTGTAATAAGCTGTACAGAAATTTTATCAACTTGTCGAGTATCGTTGACATTTATAAGCACACGTAAACATACAACCCATTGTCTTCATAAATTTTGGTTGTGCCGGAGAAAGACCTAAAAACTTATTATTTATTAAGGTGGCTGTGCTTTATTGGGCAGAGTGCAGCAAACAAGATTTAGCTATGGACACCGAATTTATATATATACAAGGTTGTACATTCCTTCACGGAATAGTAACCACCTCTTCATTGAGGCTCTCAGACGCATTTGTTTTTGTGGTGCGTCACTCCACTTTTCTTTTTTTTTTTTTTTTTTTTTTTTTTTCTTCACATGTCCTTCTATAATTTTTTGTTTTGCTTTGCCACCTCTGCTATTTTCTTCCACTTTTTCCTGTCCTGTATTTTTCTTCCCCAATCTGTAATTCCCATTATCTTTAGGTCTTTCTCAATTTGGTCGTTCCATCTGTTCTTCGGTCTTCCTTTTGGTCTGCTTGCATCTGGTTTCCAGTCTGTAATCTTCTTAACATCGCTGCTATCCTTCATCCTTTTTATGTGTCCATACCATTTCAGTCTTGACGCTTTTATTGTTCTTACTATATTTTCATTCTGAAGTATCTCTTCTATTTCAAAATTCATTAATCTTTGGTACTCCCCCTCTCTTATTTTCTTTGGACCATATATTTTTCTTATCATGTTTCTTTCGAAAATTTTTAGTTTTTCTTCTTCTCCACTTGTCATTGTTGTAGTTTCAGCAGCGTACGTGACTACTGGCCTGATTGCTGTCTTGTATATTTTCATTTTTGTTTCCCTTTTTATAGTTTTGCTTTGTATTATTTGTTTATATTTATGGTAAGCTCGATGTCCCGCCTGTATTCGCTGTGTTATTTCATCCTTTTTGTCATTTTTGTAATTGATATTTTTTCCAAGGTATCTGAAATTCTTCACCACCTCAAATATGTATTTATCGATTACTATTTGTTTCATTTCCTTGTCTTTACTTCTTCCCTGTATCTCCATAAATTTCGTCTTTTCTTCATTAATTAGTAATCCTCTCTTCTTGGCGTTTCCGATAAGTTGTAGTAGTGTCTCACCTAAACTTTTCTTATCTCTTGCTATAATTGCCACGTCGTCCGCGTATGCCACTACTTGTACTGCTTTATTCCTTATTGTTCCTGTTACGTCGCAGTCCTTTATAATTCCATCCATTGCTATATTGAAAATAGTTGCCGATAGTCCGTCTCCTTGTCTTACTCCCGTATTGGTCTTGAACTCCTTCGATATGCCTTCGTCCGTTATTATCGCTGCTTTCGTATTCTCCATTGTCATTTCCACTAGTTTTATTATTTTCTTTGGTATTTTCATTCCTTGCATGTCGATTTTTATTTGTTTTCTATTTAGACTATCGAACGCTTGTTTAAAGTCAACGAATAGTATTTGTGCTCGGATATCATGTTCGTAGCATTTTTCAATTATTTGGCTAAGGATCTGGATGGCATCTATTGTTGATCTTCCCTGTCGGAACCCATACTGGTATTCACCCATCCTGGCTTCTGTTACCTTCCTCATTCTTTTTTGTATTAAAGTCGTTAGTATCTTGTATACAGTATTCAGCAAAGTGATCCCTCTATAATTGGTACATTTCAATGGGTTTGTTACCTTTCTTAAGTATTGGTACTATTAAACCTTCATTCCATTCCAGAGGCATAGTTTCTGTTTCCCATATTTGTTGTATTAGTTTATGTATCGCCTTTAGTAATTCCTCTCCGCCGTATTCTATAATTTCATTCATCATGTCATTTGGTCCCGCTGCTTTGCCATGCTTTAGCTTCTTTACAATTTCCTTCACTTCTTCTTCCGATGGTGCATCTTGTCGTTCTTCTGTGTTTTGCTGTATCTCCTCGTCAATTTCACCCATTTCCTGTTCCGGTTTTGTTAGCAGATTCTTAGTGTTCTATCCAATCTTTATTTTCTATTTTTGCCATGTTTGGTTTCCTGTTCTGTTTCCTGATGTATTGGTATAGCTTGGAGTTACTCTTGCTTTCACTCTCCATTTCCTCCATTATTTCTTCCACCCATTCATTCTTTTTCTTTTTCATTAGCCCATTTCCTTCTTTTCTTATTTCCTTATCTTTCATAATCTGCATCTTTGCCTGTTTTTATCCATTTAAGCCTGGCTTTTTTCTTTTCCTGTATTATTTGGTGGCATTCCTCATCCCACCATTTGTTTTTATTTCCTCTCTTTTCTATTCCTACTACTTTTTCCGTGGCTTTAATTGCCGCATTCTTTATTCTTTTCCATTTGGTTTCTATTTCGTTATCTTCTTCCATTTCTGTTAGTTGCTTTTTTATTTCTTCCTGGTATTTTCCTTTTTTGTCTTTAATACTTTTTGTATCCCATTTTTTCCTCCCTGCCTGCTTCGTTGTTTGGTCTATTCCTCCTGTGTTGATCGTTGCTACTACCATTATGTGGTCCGTGTCTATGCTTGCCCCTCTGTATGATCTTACGTCGTGTATCATTTTTTCTCTCTTTTTTGATATTATATAATGGTCAATCTGGTTTCCTATGGTTTTTTCCGGCAACATCCATGTAATTTTATGTTCATACTTGTGTTTAAATTTTGTGCTGACTATGTACATATTCATTTCTGTTGCTAGATTACATATCCTCATCCCGTTGTCATTTGTTTCCTCGTGCAGTGTATTCTTTCCTGCCACTTGCTCTATGTACTCCTCTTTTCCGATTTGTGCGGCAAGGATTACAAACCATTTATAGTACTTAATATTTCGAGGAATCTCTTAAGGCTCAATTAATACCATTTAAAAAGAAGAACCATAATTCTGAAGAAGTTCGATATTGGCCTAATATGGCAGTTTCATCAGATTTCTCAATGGACCGATTTCCTAAGAGTTCAACATATTACATATCTTGAGACAAACGACAATGCTCCGAATATTTAAATATTTAATTTTTGTGTATGGCACAATATCGGTCTAGCAAGGCTCCACCCAAAAATTATACAGGATTTAGATAGGTATGAACTAAAGTAAAATCGTAGTGGAAAAAATGGAAAAGCAATTATGATTTGGCAATGCTAATGGCCAAAGGTTATAAAGGTAGCTACTGAAAAAGCAATTGATAATAAGTTGCTTTGAATATTTAAGTAGATATATAAATAATAATGTTTTATTATTACCAAATGCTAACAAAATACAATGTTTACATTTTGTTTCACAATCTTCTAATATACTACAAAAATCATCAATATACTTACATATCAATTTCTTAAAATTTACGTTTTTACATTTACATTTAATGGCATGGGGGTTATTAAATTCAACTAATCCTTGACTGGAGAGGCCAAGGTTAAATCAATGCGCAGAACATATAAATCAGACCTAGATCAAACCAATGAAAACATTTAGTAATTTAACATATAGCTTGGCTGAGGAAAAAAGCAGCCCACATTATGGCAATTAAAGAACCTTAGCTGTTTGGGAATGCAGGACTTTCGAGAGCATATTATTTATAGAACAGCTTCAAGTACGGCACGATGAAAGATGCCAGCATCCGGAAAAATAATAATGGCTTGAATTGGCCCTTCTGGCTAGAAAACATGTTGGTGGGAGGAAATTGAAGCTTATCGATAGAGCTACAAAGAAATCTAGAATTTACAAATCGGAAGTCAATCGCTTACAGAAATTTTACTCGAAAGATTTTAATATGTTCGTCGAACAATGCCTACATTTTCATATAGCAAGCAGCAAATGAATGCCTTGAAATCACAATTGACCACCAAGTAAGACGAGACCAGGTGTTCGGTCTCGAGCAGCATATAGGGCAGACAAAATTGCTTTGCGCTTTTGAGACGAGTCAACTTAGTTGTTTCATGGGCTCTGATATAGATCTATTTTCTCTATATCCTGGTCATCTTCCACAGGAAACTGCCTCCTGATATCGTTGACTGCCCCTTTGAACCTTACTGCAGTTAATTCCCACACTATGAATAACATAGCCCTAGCTCCTCCCATCTTCAATGCCACAATCTTCATTGTATGTGCTACTATATAATTTATTTTCTGAACAAACACGTGTAGTACTTTAACATAATACATGTATTAACAAAAAATTACAGAAGCAGGAAAAGTAAGTGATATATATATATATATATATATATATATATCGGTTTTAAAACGTCTTACGATGTTGTCCGATGCCCTTTCTCCATTCCCTTCGGTTTTCCCATTGTTCATCTCTAAGGTCTCGGGTACTCATTGCTTTGTTTATTCCTTCCATCCAGTTCTTTCTTGGTCTTCCTTTCTTTCTACGGAATGGCGGTACCCATTCCATCACTTTCTTGGGAAGTCTTGAATTATCCATGCGTTTTACATGGCCATACCATATTAACTGATTATTTTCTATTTCTGTTATTAATGGTTCCTCTATCCCCATTAGCTGTCCAACTTCTTCGTTTCTTCTTCTTTCCAAGCGGGATATCCTCAGGGACCTTCTGAATACGTCAAGTTCCACTGCTTCTATCATTCGTTTATTAGCTTGCTTTAGTCGCCATGTTTCCGAACCATATAGTAGTAAGTGATAACAGGATGCAAAATACACAAAATTCCCATTTGAAATTAATTTATTGGTTCTGGCCTACTAATGCTGTAATTAATTACCAACCCATTAAAAACCATTGCTAGCAGATGCACCTCCTCAATTTTAGATTAAATGGATGGCTGTTTTTCTTTTGTCGTTAGTATAGAACCCAGTTGAGAACCCTTTCTTCTATGTGTTTGCATATGCCTAATTAAATGACCTTTACGTGCCGCTTTATACTTGCAAATAAAACAAGAATAAGGTTTTTCCCCTGTATGCCTCTTCATATGGACCACTAAATGAGGTTTGCATGCTGCTTTATACTCACAAACATTACAAGAATAAGGCTTTTCTCCTGTATGGGTTTTTATATGTTTAACTAAATCGCTTTTGTTCAATGTTTTATACTCACAAACAGAACAAGAATATGGTTTTTCTTCTGTATGCATCTTCATATGGTAAACTAAATGATTCTTTTGTGGTGTTTTATACGCACACATACAACACATATGAAGTTTTTTTTCTGTATGCGTCCTCACATGGGCCACTAACTGACTTTTTTGTCTTGTTTTATACTCACAAACAGAACAAGAATACGGCTTTTCTCCTGTATGTGTCTTCATATGGTCCACTAAATGAAGTTTACGTGCTGCTTTATACCCACAAACATTACAAGAATAAGGCTTTACTCCTGTATGGGTTTTCATATGCTCCACTAAACGATATTTTTGTAATGTTTCATAACCACAAACAGAACAAGAATAAGGCTTTTCTCCTGTATGCGTCCTCATATGATTAACTAAAACATTTTTTGCCGATGCTTTATACTCGCAAAAATCACAAGAGTAAGGCTTTTCCCCTGTATGTGTTCGCATATGTGTAACTACACGATCTTTACGTGTTGCTTTATACTCGCAAACAGAGCAAGAAAAAGCTTTTTCTCCAGTATGCGTCTTCATATGTTTCACTAAATCACTCTTCCATGATGCTTTATGCTCACAAAAATCACAAAAGTAAGGCTTTTCCCCTGTATGTGTTCGCATATGTCTAACAAAATTATCTTTACGTGTTGCTTTATACTCGCAAACAGAGCAATGAAAAGGTTTTTCTCCGGTATGCGTCTTCATATGTTTTACTAAATCACTTTTCCATGATCCTTTATACTCGCAAATACCACAAATATAAGGTTTTTCTGTATGACTCTTCATATGGTTCATCAAATGCTTCCTCAGGTCTGTTTTATACTCACAAATAGAACAAGAATAAGATTTTTCTTCTGTATGTGGCATCATATGTTCATCTAAAGTACTTTCCCTTGCTTCTTTATACTCACGTAAAGAACATGCGTAAGGTTTTTCAACTGTATGAGTATCGAAATAGTTAACTAACTTATGTTCCCCTACAGTTTTATGTTCACATTTGGGAAATTGTTCCGTATAAACCACAATCGGTTCCAAGAAATTACTCTCGCCTTCTGCTTCATATTTACAGACCTTGGCAACCACTTGTTCTTCTAAAACAGTTCCACTTGCTGCACACATACCATGGAATTCATCTTTGATATCGACTACTTCCTGTTTAATATTTAATGCGCAATAAGCCATGTTATCGACAGTATCTCCAATGATCCCTAGCTCAACATGTAAATTTGCAGCTACGTTATTTTCCTTGACTTGCCTCACTAGTTCCTGTAACCTGTTGACCATTTGTATTAAGCACATTGTGCTCAACCAATTGATAATCGATGTCCATCTCTAAACAAAACGAAGAATTCGTATTCGTTATAATGCAGTAGGTATCTGAAAACAAACCCAGAACGTAGTTAAGCTAAGATACATTTATTTGTAAAATATGGCGTCTAATATTTTTACTTACCTAGAATAACATGGAATTTGAACAAGTAACTCGTTTAATTACTGTGCTAGCAGCAAACCAAGACACTGTGGGGTAACTGCGTAAACAACCATTTTGCTAGGGATGATTTGTTAGATCAAATGAAGCACAGAAGAACTACTAGACTACTACAGTATACAGAATGTTCCGCAACAGGTTATGCTCTTGCAAGTAATTAACGTCTCGATTCTTATCAGAAGCCTCCGATGAAGATCATGACCCTAACTCGGTAATGGGGCTATTTCAGGTAAGTCATTGTAATTAGAAATTTTTATCTTAAATTTAAGCGCTTACTGCAAAAGTTGATAGTCACAGCTCGAGTAAAATTTCCACATCTAACGTTACTGTGTAGAAGTCTAGTAGTCCAGTCGATATGTCCGAAATCCCTATTTTAATTCCAACAGTTATTCGCCCTGAATGATCTGTTGTTGTTTGTTAGAAGGTCTATCTGCAAGGACTGCAAGTGTACTGGGGAGTTGTGGGAAGGTTTCGAAAATAGCTTTCGCCGCCATCTTAAAAAGAATGTTAAACTTTTTCTTATTCAAATACCTCAGCTTGCGTTGACGCTACATAAAAAATAGATACAACGTTTTAAAGAGCGTATAATTTTCTATAATATTTATATCGTATTAGCTTATTCCGTAGGACTAATGTTTCTTTTAATTATTACGCTGGAAAGTTTAAAATGAAACAACGGTTTTCCGTATTTTAAAAAAATGTCAATGTGTATTTTGATTTCGGCAAATGGAAATGGTCGCAAGTTTTTGTTGCGATGGTTATTACTGCCGAAAAGTAAAAGGTACTAGTATGCAAAAATGATTTTCGGTTTTCGGCCACTAAACACTGTCGAAATTAATAGCTTTTCGATACAGTAGAACAAAAATTTTGTTTATTGTAGTATTTGTAGTGCGTGGAATAACCTGCACTTTAATATACTGCGTATATCTAACCCGTCGTTAAAAAGCGAATTACAATATTCTACGCCCAAATACTAAAATGAAAACCTAATAGGTATTTTGCATTTTACGGATTATTTTTAAAAATATAAGCAATATAAGATTCGTAAAATTGACAACGTTACAAATTCAATGCCCTGATGGTGTTAATATGCACTGGTGTGCAAGATAGTATAATACAGACGCCGGCAAAATTAGAGGAACAAAAAAAAAGTCATATTTCCCTATGTTTTAGGATATACCGGGTGTCAACGAATTTATTAGACAAGTCATATCTTCTAGAGTATTAGGTGTATTAAAATGAGATTTGGTACAGGTAAATGGTATAGGGAGCGGAGAATTTTCGCGTATTTTTCACTTTTCGGTCACTTCCGGTTTCACCGGAAATGGCTCCGATTTTGAATTTTTAAATGGAACACCCTGTATATTTTTGCATATTTGGATTTCAGAGACAATTTTGGATCAGAATGTGACATTTTAAAAAGTTTTTAAGCCTACTTGATTTTTTTAGAGCCAGTTTTAATATAGCATCTAGGTGGCCATGATCAGACGCAAACTAATCTAAAGACCTCAGGTGATGTCAGAAAATTACAATCGCAAAGTTTGAGTGATTAGTATGATAGATAGGAATAAGACAAGTTGGCAAAAGCACGTTTTCTTGTCTAACTATTTTTGTTCAAATGGCGACCCTTTTTTGACAAGCACTTTCCGAAAAGAGAATTTTTTGGCGAATCTAACGATACTAATTTATTTGCGATTGGATTAAAAATAAGCTCATAAGTTAAATATTTCTAAGCAAAATACTAGATAATAATTTATTTACTTTTGTCAAGTGTGCCATGGATAAGTTTTTAAAATGTCACATCCTGATCCAAAATTCTCAGAAATCCAAATATGCAAAAATATACAGGGTGTTCTATTTAAAAATTCGAAACGGGAGCCATTTCCGGTGAAACCGGAAGTGACCAGAAAGTGAAAAATATGCGAAAACTTTCCTCTCCCTATACCATTTACCTATACCAAATATCATTTTGATACACCTAATACTCTAGAAGCTATGACTTGTCTAATAAATTCGTTGACACCCGGTATATGACTCAATTTGGTTATAAATATTACTTCTGCAGGTATGATGAATAAAAAATAGCAGTCTAACATTAAATCTAGCCACCCATTTGAGCCTAATTATCATTTGTTTTATTGTTGACATATTGCTTGGGTTTTTGTGTTCTTGAAAACAAGTGCTTATTTCTTGGTTAGTTTACAACGAGGGTTTACGATTTTGTTTCCTGTTGTCGTGAAAAATGTCGCTAGAGCTCTAACAATGGTCGAAAATGGCTACACTTACAGATCGGTTAGCAGAATCCTGGGAGTATCGGTATCTGTTGTACATCGCAATGTAAAAAGGTTTAGACAGACCAGTTCTTTCACACGAAGACGTGGCCAAGGTAGGAAACAAGCAACAACTGCTAGGGATGATCGCTTTATTATACTACAGACTCTCAGAAATCGACGTTTAATGGCTGTTCAGACCAGAAATGCCTTAGAAGATGTGCCTCACGTAAGTGTAAGTGAAAGAACAGTCAGGAGAAGACTGAATGAGGTTGGACTGACTTCCAAAACTCCTGCAAAAGAGCCAAAACTTGACGTACGGATCGTACAGCAAGACTGGAGTTTGCACGTGAACGCCGATTTTGGACTTTGGAGCAGTGGGGTAAAGTTCTGTTCACCGACGAAAGCCGCTTTTGTATAAATGTGATTGATGGTAGAGAGAAAGTATGGAGATGCCGAGGGGAGCGATATTTACAATGTACCATTGTTCCCCCAGTCTCGAATGGAGGAGGCTCACTTATGGTTTGGGGTGGGATATGTTTGGGAACACGTTCGGAATTAGTGGTTATTGCAGAAGATTCACTGACAGGTGCACAGTATATTACAGACATTGTGCAAGATCATGTTGTGCCATTTGCCTTATTTATAGGGAAGGATTTTGTCTTAATACAGGATAACGCTCGCCTCCATGCTGCTTGCTGTGTTTCGGATTACCTACTCGAAGTTGGCATTCATGCCATGAATTGGGCAGCACGTTCTCCTGATATGAATCCCATTGAACACATATAAGACATATTGGGGAGGCGGGTCCGGGCCAGAAATCCATCAGTATAAACCCTAGATGAGCTAAAGACGGCACTAGTGACAGAGTGGAACACTCTGCCTCAACAAACAATCGATGGCATCATCCATGGTATGAATAGACGTATGGAAGCAGTAATCAGAGATCGTGGGGGTGGAACACGCGTTATTAATTGCACCCATATGTTTAATACCATAATAAAAAAATTACTTTTTATGAGGAGAAGACAATTGTTTTTGTTCTGAAGTTTTTCATTGTACTCAGTAAACTGTTTGAATTAGGTAGGTTCATCTGTTATATCGTTAATTGTTAGTCTCTGAAGGCGTGTATTGCTAACATTAAAGCTTAAAACATAATTCAGTTAAATAATGCTACAGAACTTCCCAAAATATGACTTTCTTTTGTGTTCCTCTAATTTTGCCGGTGTGTGTATTAATGAGTACCTACATAGAAAAGCATACCCATCAGTATAAAGATCTTGTGTAAAGACATATGCCATTTATGAAGTAATTAATATTGAAAATGTTGGATGCTATACATAATCATATAAAATAAATGGAAAACTTGTACGATTGAATTATTTATGCAAAAGCTAAAGTTATTTAACTTGATGATAATGTTTCCATAATATAAAGCAAATAAATAATTTTGTAATCACTCGACAATTGTTTTTACAAAAAGATAAAACAAGATCAGCCGTTTTGGATGAAAATAATTAACTACTATGCCCGAGTTGATTGGATTTCGTACACACAAGGTATAGATTTCCAGGTGTTACCGTGGACTACCGTAGAAAATCTAGTTTGGAATCTCCATTTCGAGACAAAGTTCATACTGGGAAAATGTCGACAGAACGATATTTTAATCATAATTGAACAATGCTATAGAAAATGCCTTATGTAGATAACTTGATAATTCATACAATTTTTTACAGAGGCCATTTTAGAATTTTATTTTGAGAGACTGAACATCGACAAAATATTAATCATAATAATGGTAGTTATCAGAAACTACGTGCATATTATTAAAATATCAAATACGAGATGCTTACGAAGTTAGGATGTAACAGAAATTTGCAACGAATAACAGTTAGCATCTACACTGATCGCCAAAAAGTTCGCACCAAACGGGAAAATCTTTTATTTAGAGTTTTTTTGGAAAATCAAAACCCTGGCGAGGTGGTTAATAGTATATTACATACCGAGGTGGGAAGTGTTTCATTACTGTCGAGAGATTAGGTAGTTTACCGAGACGCGTAGCGTCGAGGTTAACTTTATCTCGAGACAGGGATGAAACTTTCCACCGTGGTATGTATACTATTTTATTTGCAATCATCTAATTTTAAAAATAACTACAATTGAATTCTGAATAATAGATATCTTGATGTAGCTAATATTTTTGTTACCATGAAAACAACCCACTCAATGTTTTGTTACCATGGAAACAACCCACTCTTCAGGTATGTAATATTTTTCGGGGTATGTAATAATTTCCTGGCTAGTTTCAAGTAATCATCTAGTTCCCAGCTGTTGTCATGTCATGAAACTGACACATTACAATGTGATTGCGAATAAAAAACATTACAAGAAGTTGTCCTGTGACCTCCGTTATCTGTAAAATTTTAGATTTTTCAAAAATAATTGCGAAAAATACAAAATTTTGAAAAAGCAACTCTACATGTTTAGAACATGTAAACTGAATAAAGAGAAATCTCCTCATTTAGACAGCGGTAAAAGAACATATACAGGTTTTTGTAATAGATTAGAGTTTTTAGACGCCATTAAAATATATATTAATTAGAATTGAAAAATATTTATCCTACAAAGCGCCTTCCAACCAAAATATAAAAATTCTGCGAACATATTACTTTTCGGTAAATAATAAAAAATATAAAAGAATAATTAACATTTTATATTATTTTTTCCAATTATAGGTCTTTGAAAGTATTTACCTAACAGTATTGAATCTTGGTATGTGAAATTTTGAAAAATATTTAAAAAATTTAAGTTTTTTGCAAAAGTTAACGAAAACAGTTGTTTTCTGACTTTGAGATTGTCCAGTTAGCTGAAACTAACACGAGCTAGAAAAACCTCATTGAAATCTTAGTTAATTTCCGAGAAATAGCTGTTTTTGGATTTTGAAAATATCGAAAAAATCATTTTCTTAGTAAAAATCACTCAGTATATTTGATAGGGGTAAATGGGTTTTTATTGCAGTAAAACGTTTTTTGTTTAATCAAAACTGAAAATTCTTCTCAGTTGATGCTGACTTTTTGGCGACCACTATATAAAAAACTTAAATACAGCTTACAGAATCTAGATTGACTCTCAAGGTAGGCCATAAAAGGCACTGTGATTATACTTGATTTCACTGAATTGGCAATATGTGGAAAGAAGTAATTGTCAAACATACAAAGTGTGGTTATATTTTAAAATACAAGTAAGCAGTGGCGGTGGGTAGAGGGATTTCGCTTGCGCAATGGGTAACGTCATATGACAGATTCTTTGTGTTAAAGTGTAAAATTTTTTGTGTGTGTTGTTAGTTCTGTTTTGAAATGCGCCATACTACAATGTTGAGTACGCCTCTGGTTTATTGTGGCATTTAGCTTAAATAAGGTTAACAATTTAATGTCAATATGATAGATGTCAAAAATGTTACCAATACAAAACTTGAAAATTACTATATTCCAACATTAGTTCCGATTTTCACCGTGGTTCAATCTGGAATCTGTAAGCTGTAATAGTGGTTCTAGTAATGAACGCAATTTACGACTGACGATCGATGATGACGAAAATTACCAGCCTAACCTGTAGTTCACGATCCACCAAATGTGGAAAATTGCTGTACGTAGACTGACCATGTTTTTATAAACAGTTAAAAAAGTGCTAACAGACTCGTTGTGTTTTACTTTGCTATCGTTTTCAAGTTCTTCAAACACTTTTAATCTATGGTACGTATAATAAACTAGCTGTTACCCGCGACTTCGTTCGCGCGAGGTTCGTTATTTGTGTGTTAAATAATGACTAATTATTTTCTGTCATCCCATCTCATCCTATCCCCGTCCCCGTCCTCGTCCCTTTCTCCGTGGCCGTCTCCGTACCGTCCCATCCTGTCCGTCAAATTGTAATCCCAGTTATAGCCTTCAACTACAGAGACTAATTAATGGCGCAGTTGACTGGAAAAAATCCGTTCGATAATGGATGGTGACCTAACATGTCCCACAAAATTGGAGACTACTGCGGACGTCGATAATGCAGTAGAAACGTTCACAGCAGCTGCTATACAAGCTACTCAACAATCTTCTAGGAATATTTGACCACACAACCATTATGATAACCGAATTCCGCCCAACACGTATATTACAGCTTATAAGAGAAAAGCACAGATTTACACGTTTATGCAAAACACGCTTAATCCAGACGTAAAAGTAAAAAACAGTCTGGTCAGACAAATAAGAAAGGAACTAGATCAACACAGAATTACAACTTACAACAATTACATAAACTCGCTCAACCCAGGGGACCTCAACATGTGAAAAGCCACTTAAAGAATACTTAGGCAGCAAATTAACATCCCCTTGTTGCGTGTGCAAGAGCAAAAAATTGCACATGGTAAAGACAAATCTGACATATTCGCGAAACAACTCCAAAGCACATTCACACTGCCAATAAATCACGCAAACATAAATTATGTACAATTCATAGAATTAGCAAAACAGCACAGTACCGCCACACTCTCAGTACCCATTTCTGAGGCAGAAATTAACAAATATTTCTCCAAGATAAAATTGAAGAAATATCCCCGAAGATATAAAATTCCAATCCTACTACTCAAAAACCTCTTGAAATAATCAATCTCATCCCTGGTAGCAATATTTAATGCCAGCTAAGAATAGGGTATTTTCCTACCGCCTGGAAACTAGCTGTTGTAATGATCCCTAAGCCAGGCAAACAATATAACCCAAAAAACTACAGTTCAATAAGTCTGTTGTCCTCTATTTCCAAACTTTTAGAACGAGCAATGTTAACTCGGGTGCAAAAATACATAGAAGAAAATAACTTACCACCGCATCTTCAGTTCGAATTTAAGCCATTCCACTCAACAACTAATCAAATCTTGAGATTAACTGAGAGAATAGAAGAGGGGTTTGAAAGAAAAAACATACACTCATAGCTTTTATCAATGTAGAGCAAGCTTTTGATAGAATCTAGACTAAAGGCATAATTTACAAAATAAACAAAATAAATATACCTATTTATCTTTCAAAGGCAATTGAGTCACTTCTAACTAACAGTACCTTCCAAGTACGAGTAAACTCATATACGTCTTCAATTTACAATGTACAAGCTGGAGTCCCTCAAGGCTCAATATTGGGACCCACCCTATTCAACGTGTTCATGAGCGGTATCCCTGAAACTCCCGAAGCTGATCTAGCTATGTACGCAGACGACACGACGATTCTCTTACAAGATCACGGCATCCAAAGGGCGACCAGGAAACTTCAACATAGTGTCGACAAAGTATATCAATAATTCACAAAATGTGTTACAGGGTTAATCGATTTTAACGACACCGCACCAGCTCATACAAAACGTCATGAAAAATCTAGACTGCCAGCGCGGACGATATTACTCACAATTGGGACAATGACTAACCTAGGACCGCTGCCCTGCCCGTAATAAGATATGCCGATTAGACATCAGTGGAGCAAGGGGTGGTATTTATTTATTCACAAGATTACCTACGGGCAACGGCCTGAGGGACGGTACACAATTATACAATTAAATTGAGCTCCACCTGGTTCCGTCAACCAGAACGAAAATACAAACGTAACCCCACAGAGCAAACAGGAAGCAAATGAGCCTACCTTTTGACTTTACACCTTGGCGAAGTTCAAAGCTAAACGGGAGTAGTATATTTGTGTACAGCTCTCAACACTACGGCGAAGAGTGCCCTGACTTACCTGCGACGCTTAAGAACTCTTCTCAGACTCCACCTTACATACATCTGACACAGTGTATAATTCAACCGTGGGAAAAATCATAAGGCAACGTACAGTGAACCGATCTATTGTAACACAATAACAAGTTGGTACAAAAGCGCCGACGTCGTCAGCGTACACAAAGATAAAAACCAAAGAATGGGCACTATAACTAAAAGCCCAGCTGGGGGTCGCTTTACCTTCAAACTATTGCGGGATTGTAACAATTTGTACACAGTCCCAACGCCGGTGGCTGAATTTTTGCGCACAGCTCATGCTGGCGGCTGGTCTTTAGGCGCATGACTTATCGGTTACAAGCAGCTCACGTTGGCGGCTGGCATTTAACAAACAGATACATGAATCATTGGTTAGAAACAGCCCAAGCTGACGGTTGGTATTTACGTGAATTATTAATTATAAACAGCCCAAGCTGATGGCTGGTATTTACATGAATTATTAAGTATAAGCTATGCACACTACCTTCATTGGTCGGCTTCGCCTGGCTGCGTCGATTATTGTCGGACGCCCGCCGTACAAGCAGCCGTGCCGTGGCCTGATGCGTGGGTGCTGTGCGAAATCTACTGATTCCCCAAATTTGCTGGGATACGTGCGGAACCCTCATAGGAAACAAACTAAAACTGTCGAAACCTGCATATGTACCCGTTGTGAAAACTGGATCCCAATGTAACGGAACAATAGCCCAACAGGCCGTCGAAAATTTGCAGAACAGCGGTCATCAAAATAAAAAAAGGACAAGCACAACACACAACAAGAAATTACTGCAAATCCCTATACAAGTCAACGGGAGATTGCAACAACAGTAGGCATTAACCAAACATCAGTTAACAAAATTTTAGCAACAAATCAATTTCACCCATACCATGTCACATTAGTGCAACACCTTAATGAGTAGATTATTCACGTCGGGCAAATTTCTCAAGAAACAGAGTTACTGCTAATCCTCAGTTCTTAACACATGTTCTCTTTTCTGATGAAGCGTCATTTAGCAATAATGGATGCGCAAATACACACAACATTCATTACTAAGCGCAAACAACCCACATTGGATTCAAGAAGCTCATTTTCAAAGAGTTTTTCCCCTAAATGTCTGGTGTGGTATTATTAACGACTACATTATTGGTCCGCACTTCTTTGAATGAACTCTAAATGGGGAAATGTATTTGGATTTTTTGCAATACATGTTAGATGAAGTTCCTCTTTACATAAGACAGCCTATGTGGTATCAAGACGATGGAATCCCAGCTCACTTTTATGGGGCTGTTAGAAGCTACTTGTACGAAACCTTCCTAAACAGAACAATTGCAAAAGGTGCAGTTTATCCTTGGCTTCCACGCAGCCCGGACTTGACTCTATTAGATTTCTTTTTGTGGGGTAAAGTAAAAAGGGACGTCTATGAAACCCCCATAGAAAACGTGGAGGATCTACTCGAAAGGATTGTTAGATCATGTAGATCGATTAATCCAGTTATGCTAACCCTTGTTAGGTATTCTATTTTGAGGCGGATTGATTTATGTGAGCAGCAAGGTGGACAGCATTTTGAGCATCTACTACGTCGCCATTGATTAATCTGTGTTTTAGTTCTTAATTTGCTTATTTACTGTTTATTTGTTAATTGTATTAATTACTATGTAAACATTCACTGAGCATTTTGCAAGTAAATTAGCTGTGCCGAAAATAATCACGATATCACGAAACAGTATTTTCTTTAGTCACAGCATTACATTTAGATGCTTCATGCATCTAATGTAGAGGAATTTTAGGTAGTGCGATAACTGTTTAGCGCAGTGTAGCTGTCGTGAAGTTTCTTAATATATCTAAAGTAACTACTTTGATTTTTGTTTAATAAACAATTTAATGTTACTAAGATATCTAAGAAATGCATGCAGTTGTAGCATGTGTTGCCTATCTAGTTGTGACACGATAAAAAAATCAACCTGTATACTTGGAAATACGGTTAAGCTGGAGCTTCCACATGAATAGAAAGCTATCGGAATCATACACAAGACTTGGCATGTTATATCCAATTATAAACAGAAAATTCTCTTTTAAGATAACATGTGGCACTCTAATTTACACATCCATAATTAGGCCAATCTTCACATATGGTTGTAGTGTGTGGAGCTCAACTTCCAAGATCAACATAAACAAGCTCCAAGTACTACTAAATAAAATACTGCGCATCATAACTAATGCTGAATGGTATACAAGAAACAATCAACTGCATAGGGAAACTGGTATTCCCGAAATTCAAGAATATGTTATTAAACTGACTAAATCCTTTTACAATAATGTTACCCTCTGTGAAGGTGCGATACATTACAGTCTAGGAAAACGCTCGATTCACAGTAGATTCAAAAGGAAGTTACCAATAGATATCATCGACAGTGATGCTGAATGATCAATCAACAAACTCAACATGACACACTAATAAACACTCTTGTGACCAAAATAAAGTATAATCCGGCATATTTAATATTATTGAAAAAACTTATGTATATTAGCGCATAGTGATGTAAGGTATAAAAATGAAAATATTATCCGTACCATGTATAGCACTCTGTGCGGATCAGGTAATAAAGTGTTAAAAAAATATTTGAAAGCTTTCACAACCTCTGTCAAAAGTTATATGATCCAGATAGTGGATTTTAAATTGGAAAAGGGTTAAATTTAAAACATAGGAATCCATATATACCAGGAAATAACTTGAAAAGCCATTGAAATCATGTTAACCAATTGATTCTGAATTTAAAAAAATATTAAGACAAAAAACATGGCGAAACATATTAAGAGCAGTATAATAAATACTATTGTTTATTGTGCTGAGAACAATCTGACATTAAATTGGTCCCCGAAAAAGATCATTTGTCATGTAGAAGCAGCAAACCAACCAGAAAGACATATATTTAACTTTTCAAATAATATTCAAAATGAAGTGCCAAACCATCTTAATGAATTATTTTTTACCTTTTTGTTCACACCCTTTAAACTTGGTAGGTATTTACACTGCTCGCGTATTACAAACAATGATAGTAACGGTTGTTGGCAGTGTTTAACATTTAGTTGTATCTTTTTGGTCATCTGAAAAGGTGTTACTTTTCGCGTGCCTCCAAATTGTTTTAGAACGTTTTAGTTACCGTTATCAATTTGTAGGCGCTATCACGGCTACAAGAATTCGTGACGCGTGAACATTTGGAGCCACGGGGAGGGTAAGAAAGACTGGAAGAGTCGATGTCGGCCAGGTATAAACTAACGAATTGGGCAAGTTCCGCCGCGCCGCTAGAATCACGCAACTGTCATGTTTTAGCCCCACTTTAGGACCACCAGGTTGGGCCCCTCAAAGTATTATAAAAGAGCTACAGTATATTTACACAATGTGTAAATATACTGTGAAAGAGCTACGCCCGCTCAGTCTGAAGAGAGATCTAACCCGTCGAGAACAGAACCTGAGCCCCAGCCGGAGGCTCTTGGGCCTTTGGGCCCAAGAGGGCTCCACCAGTCACCACCAGTCCAAATATCTGTCCGTTAGTACCAGAATCCTGTCCCGAACTACGTGTCTTTTCCAGTCTATTTAAATTTGATTCCCAGTTCCTAACTGAGAAGTTGAACTGTCTAATCCACCCTTACCTGACCAGAAGCTTCCCTTGCCTCGGTTAGTAAAACTACCGAAGCAATCCGGTACAGAACCTACCCTATCCTGTTAATCACGAAGCGCATAGGAATAACATAGTGTCGCTAACGATTAGCTCCAGACGTACCCCGTTCTGTTGTTCTTAGACTATCTCTTCTGTCCAGTAACCTGTGAAAACGTCCACCAGCCTGAGATTCAAAGCGGCCTAAATTCAGTTTAATTCGCAAGGCGAGAGCTAGCATAGTATTTGAATTGTAAGTCGAGCACGCACCGCGGCCGCTCAAAATTTTTCAGTGAATTGTTAATGAAACGCACGACCAAGGCCCTCCTCAGAATCTAAAATTTCTAAATTCATTTAACTAGCACGGCGACCTGGGGTGGCTGCTAACTGCCCCAGAATCATTATGGCTTTTGCTTAATCAAGCCCAAAATATGGTGAAACCCGAGACAGACGAGCCGAAACTAAATCGTTTAATTTTGATCTACTTACAGGGACAGGGAGGACATTCCATATCCGCCGCTGCAGACCGCTGCTCTTCACTGCGGTGATACCACCGCACCGCAGAACCTTTATTTAATTTTCTTGTAAATAGTTTGAAAAATAACATTTATTTTTATTTTCTTTCCTTTGTAAAATAGATAAACAAAATAAAAATTTGTGTATATAGTCCAGTCAGCAGAGGTTTTTGCCTTGCAAAAAATGGAGTATAAACGATTTTTATATATGTTGTTCAGGTCGAGATCCTAATAAAAAATCCAAATTTTCGACCTTGGAGGGGCGCCGCGCGAGCAGCCACCTTGGATTAAAGGTGCTAAAAACTGGCTTTTTTCAAATGACTCCGCAACGGTTGATCCTACGCCAAGAAAGTCTAATGCAAAGTTAAAGAAGACAAGCTTCTTGACATTTTTTGTATATAACTATTTTTTGTAAGTCTAATATGAAAGGAGTTACACCGGCGGAAAGATGAACATTTCTCTAAAAAAATGTGTAATTTCTCATTTTTAAAATTTTTTTCTTGTATTATTTCTGGCTATTCGTTACGTAGTTATAATAATTTGATAAACGTATAGTAAACTCATTTCCACATCACCATGAGGTAGAGTTATAGGCGCTCTTTTTATTGTGGTATCCCCAGTAGGCCCAAACCACAGATGCTCCAGTTTAGTGATATTTCGTGTTCGCGATTATACTATTTAGTTTTTTTTAATTTTTGAAGGCCCCAGTCGGTAGATGTTGACTTTTCCATAAGATTCTTTATCCTCAATGTTATCTTCGAAGTCGTTGCTCCTGAGACTTGGGACTTCCAGTGATAAAATGTCCTCATCTTCGTCCCCATTCTCGATGTGAACTTCTGGTGCATTTTCGCATGATTGGCCATTACAGGATCTACACAGAATAGAGCACTTCATCCCACTTTTCCTGCAGCCACATGCTCCGCCGCATCCTTTTTTACAATGGCATGAAATTAATATTATAAAGTCTCGGGTGATGGAATTTCTGTCATTGTTACTGGAGTGAGTCCATTCGTGCCAACTTTTCAGCCGCAGTCTCGTGAATTTTTTTCAATTACATACCACTGTTGGACCTGGTGATACGTCCTAAATGCGTGATACCGTGCAGCGTCCTTCGTTGGTAGCCAAGAAGCAAAATTAAACGTGATTCTTGCACTTGAATTTCTTGGTAACAGACTTCTTCCAAGGTATTTTCTTCCATGTAGCCACCATACAAAGCAACAAGAAAGCGTGCTTCAGCATCTGCGATATCATCTGGTTTGGCATAGTGATGTTTGAATATGCCTACAGTGTCATTTAGTTTTGTGCTTTTCTGGTCAAGCGAAAAAAAATGTTTTTCCTTGGTTGTAGACGGACGACGTTGTGTGGTAGCCACTAAAAGCATGGAGAAACAAAATGTTCTCAACTGCTTTTTACTTCCTTTTACGATAAAGGAAGTATTGGATTCACCCCAAAAATTCGAAATTGAGTTTTCAACAGATCTTCATGTTTTAGAGTCCCCTGAACCCAAAAACATATTTTTGGTCATTGGTCTGTCTGTGTGTCTGTCTGTCTGGCTGTGAACAGAATATCTCAAAAACGAAAAGAGGTATGGCGTTGAAACTTCATATATAAGTTTTGTGTACTATGTAGATGAGACAGCAAGCTTTTGAAGAAAATCGCATAACCGGAAGTAGGTGTTTACTCTTGTGATTTTTTAGTTTTTTCGATTTTTTTTATTAACTCCTATTTTAAATAGAATACCCGGTATATTATTACATTTTTGAATTCAGCTTAAAATTTCAGAGAAAATTTTTCTCTTCAACTAACGCTCTGTTTTGTACCGTTTTTGTAGAATTTGTAATTTTTGAAAAATTTTGACAAATGCTTAAAAATTAAAAATTAAATTTTTGACTAATTATAAGATCACTGTAAAAGGAAGTTGTGTGAGTGTATCACACCAGATTTTTCATATTTAAATTTTTCATATTTAAAACTATTTGCAGAATACACTCTTTCAACAATTTTGCCTCTCCCAGGTTTGCGAAGGTAGATGATGCTAATATCGTCAGCAGAACTAGAAGATCGACGTCTTCTCCAATGGCGAAAACAGCATCAAATGTTGAGCACAAAGAAATAGCCGTGTTGACAATCAACACATCAGCATCTTCTTCAGCGTGCTTAACTGTAATACCTACAGTAATGTTCGAATGTTTTTACAGCATCGAAATCAGACGGACTTGATTCTTTTCGTTTGCTAGACATCGTTTTTGGGAAACTAGAACCGGCGTTGTTTCATCCAAAATAACATCCGCAGACAGCTGCCTTTTCGATCGGAGCAGTCTTTCTGCAGTCTTGGTATTTTTTTGTCACCATCAAACCGATATCCATCAAAAACAACGACTGCATGTGCGAGTATATAAGTGACTTATAGTTGCGTTTATAAATTAAGAACTATTCCATAGCTATACTAGATGAAAATAATTTTTGATCATACTTTGTATTTCTCTATAGAACGTCATTTTGATGTAGAAACATATTACAAACAATATAGTGTAACTTGTTCTTACAAAATGTACCAACAAAAATAAAGTTTAACGATATTTTGGTGAAATGCTCAACTTTCAGCAGCTGTAACTCGTTACATATTACACTTACAACAAAATTTAATATACAAAAAATGTCAACAATCTTGTCTCCTTTAACTTTATGTTGAACTTTTTTGACGTTGGATCAACCGTTGCGGAGCTAGTTGGAAAAAAACAGTTTTTCTCACCTTTAATCCAAGATGGCGGCTCGCGCGGCGCCCCTCCAAGGTCGAAAACTTGGATTTTTCATCAGGATCCCGACCTGAACAACATAAAAACCGTTCATACTCCATTTTTTGTTGAGCAAAGGCATTTTTTCGTCTCTACAGACTGGACTAATACTTGACTCGAATCTCTCTTACTTCAGCTGTTAACAACCTTGAACCAGAGCTACCCGCGAGAATTAAAAACATAAAGTAATCAGAACTTGATCTTGAGCATAAAAGTAAAAATTGATCAAATTACGTAACGTTGCAAGGTGGTATAGACTTATGTCACACGTAAAGTTTCTTTGAAAAAGCATTGTGACACTCGATTGTCATAAAAATATAAGCTAGTGGAAATGAGAACAACAATGGTCTTGGCCCAGTGGCAGACAAGGTTACAATTTCCCAAACTTTTTCATTCGCATTAGTAAAAAGGAAGCTCGCCCTGATAAAAACTTTACCAGGAAACTAATTAATATTGTAAATGAAACAAATCTATTTAGATTACATATTTATTTTGAAAAATCAAGTAACAACGTACATTTACATTAAGGCATTAGCTAGTTATTATATAACAGTTACAACAGTTCTACCTGGAACCAGTATATCTACGGAAAACTAAAAGTTCCTCTGATTCTTCAGAATGTAAATGAAGGAATGATTAGGCTTGTAAACAGAAGAAGAGAATTTATTCAATGGATGTCTTTATCTCTTTTCAACTAAGATTAGGAGAAGAGAAGATCAAATAGTATTAATTTGTTTGCATGATTTTTTATTTTTGAAATCTAGAATCCTAAGGTGCGACTGTGCTTTTTATGTGATGAATATGCAATGCAAAAATATCAGAGAAGATAATTTAATTTATTGCGGCCCGTTTACATAGTGCCCGACAAATAGGATGCCTGCGGAGTTTCTCAAAACATAGACAAAAGGATGATCCGTAATGAACTCCTTAGGCGGGGCTGACTGTGGTGCAGGAATACGAATAAAAGATGCAATTACTGAAAAAAAAAGAAATAGAGTAATTAATAACCAGCCCATGTCCTGCATTAAGATTATATTAGTTCGTAGGTTAGACGCTGAGAAATAGTTAAATTCAAAACCTACAAAGAAAGACCAGACAGTTGAAATCTAAGAAGCGAATAGGTCACCAAACAGCACAATTTAGATATGCATTAAGCAACCGTAACATTAAGAAGTGTACATAAATTCGAAAACACTATTAGGTTAGTTTCTATTCGTAACTCCACTTATGAAACTTCTCGTTCATTTTGGGCTAAGCTGGCCCTGCCTATATGTTTATCCAAGGTTTTAAAAGCAGCCTGCAATTAGACGAAAGGACTCCACACTTGTTTAGGTGAACTTCCGCTGCTATCAATAGGGTCTGCATAGTTATATGGGAAATTACCTTTTCTGCCGTTACACCCCGCGCCTTTTCATTGACGTTTTGTACGATAGCTTATTGCAAAATGATTAGCCTCTTCAGGGCGTTGCTCTTGCTTGTGGTTTAGTAATATTTACTATTCTGCATTTGCTGAATACAATAACTACGATACAATAGTTATGTAGTTTTTAACTGCGACGACGTCTTCTACGATTCAGGGCTAAGTTTAACATGTCGTATCGTCCCATCTGTTTGTATTAACTGTATCTAGCCGAGGTCCTTCTTTATATAAGGCTAGGGTGCGTAGCTTTGCGAGTAATCAAAACATCCGATTTCAAACCCTTCGGGAGATATTAGCTTTTCCATTTTAGCTAAGCGACGCCCTAGGTTCACTAGTGTGACTTGAGCTTGTATTAGTTGTAAGTACAGTTTTATTATGTGTTCTTTACTCGGTGTTACAGTTACAAATTTAATAAGTGCTTGCTGTGATATAGCAAAACTATCAATAGAAAATATTTTAATTTACATCATATTAAAGGTTAAATATTAACATTAAAAATATATCTGTAAATTTTAAGAGTTTCAGAAGATGCTCTAATTCTTTTTATCTTATTTAGACATTTTTTTGTTTTCATTCTAGCTGCTCTCTTCGTATACAGGGTGTCCTGCATAGATTGCATAATAATGCATTAGCGTGTTCTTTGGTCAAAAAGAAATAAAAAATTCCTTATAAACATGGGTCCGGAAATGCTTTGTTTCCGAGATACAGGGTGTTAAAGGTTTTTTTTAATTCGATTTTTATGATATCTAAAAACGCTTTGAGCGATTTTAATGAAATTTTTAGAGTTTGTTTATAACTTTATGAGGTATCTCTTGTACCTATTACAATTGATGTAGTAATTCCAGGGGCGTGCCCATGGGGGCATAACGATTAGGTTTTTGCACAAAAAATAACGCCCAGGAATTTTTTTGTAATTTTTATATATTTTTTAATAAAGCAACTAAACGTGCAACTTTTTTGTCTCCTGAGATTTTTTCAAATCTTGCTTCGTTTTCAATAAAAAAATTAAAGCCTATATTTTTGCACGTCTCTGAACCTGTTAAGACAAAAACTAAAATACTTCAATATCTAGAAACCGCTTAACCGATTTTAATGAAACTTTGAAGGTTTACTAGTGTCTATTAATGATCATGTTTTGGCACACTTAGATTTAAATTATTTATTCCAGGGGCGGCAGTTTTTTTTTGTTGAAGACTTTAACACTCTGTATCTCAGAAACAAAGCGTTTCCGGACCCATGTTTATTGTGACTTTGTTTTTTTTTACCAAAGAACACGCCAGTGCATTATTATGCGATCTATGCTGGACACCCTGTATAAAACAAATCCCGGCCAGATTTGGGATTTCTAAAGCTAATAATAGAATTTGTGCATCCATTTAATTATTTTCTAATCTGAGTTTGTGACTGTAAATATGTGATCACTCAAATCAAAGCATTTGTTAGAAATGATAAAATATTAACGTAGGGGTCTAGTTGCTTTCAAAATACTGAAATGTGTAAGGATTTTGATTTTCTGTAGGTTTGCTTTAGAAATCATTAATTTCTACAGTCTAAATCTGGATTTAAACGTTCTTTGGTCTTTTACGTAAGAAGTAGAAAAGGTGAGAAGTGCGTAGTGTGTTGAAAATACAAAAACACTCTAGAGCAGTCAAGCTAGATAAAAATCAAGCAGAAGTTTAACAAAACAAAAGACAGCGTATAAACTAAAGCACAAGCAGTAATGTCTGAAAGGCACTTACCTGCGGTTGCAGCAGCAGCGGTTGTTCCCTTTTCTTCAACTTCGACGAAAGTCTTCTGGATCACTTTGCTGATTTTTATTGGCTCTTGTTTGGCGCCAATTCCGGTAAAGTTGGCGTAATCTTCGAAAGCATCTACGACGCCCAACTAAAATTTTGGAGCCATTAACTAGAGGTACTTAAAAAAACAAGAAAAGCTATTTACACTTTGTAGGATGGGTTTGAACTGGATGGTGCTTTCAATCTTGTACTTAGGAATTTGCACATGGACGCGCTCCCTGCTGTATTTGGGCTTGGTGAGGACTTTCGCGATGTTGGCTTCTAGAGCGGGCAGGCCGTCGACATCGTTGGGCAGAACAAAGGTCATGGTGACATCGTCGCCTTCGTAGGGCATCTCCAAAAACTTGGCGTTGAGCTCAGGGCTCTCGTAGTAGTTAAAGTGGTTAGTGAGCTCCATCATGTCAACATCGATCTGATTCTCCTTGCTAAGGTGGAAGGGCTTCTTCTTAGTGGCGTTTTCATTGAACTGTGTCTTCCAGGTGCCCTTGAAGTACAGGGCGTTGATGAGCACGGCGCTGGTGTCTGGGTTCAAATCGTTAGGGCGGATAAGGTTCTTGATCTTGTCGTGGGTCTTCTTCTCCACCCATTTGTTCATCTCCTGCGCGGCTGGCTCTGTGTTTTCGAAGTCGATGTTCTGGATTTCGGATTTGAAGACGTCGACGGCAGTGCTCTTAAACGACTCGCTGATTTTGAAGCCTTCCTTGACGTATACCTTGTTGGCACTGCTCAGGGTGTACTTGTCGTTGCCCTGGAGGCTGGGGGCCAGCTTGGTAATGGTCTCCTTGATCTTCTCGTCGGACTCGGGAAGTCGCAATCCGGATGATAGTTGCTTGGCGGTGTTGCCCTTGGCGCCAGCATGAACGAGGGCAAGAATTACTTCGACGGATAAGGGACATATGAGAAAGTTGCCGGACTGAGACTTCAGCATTTCCTAAAAATAGCAAAACGTTATATATTTAAAAATTATTGAATATTGGAAAACAGTTCTCAGGGAAGTTCCTAAATCAATCAGCTATGGCAACCAATAAATATCTAGAAATCGAAGAAAACTAAAACATATTCTAATTGGTTGTAATTGTCTATGCCGGTCTACGCCTTTACGGTGAAATCGTTGTAATTAGAGCACGAAGAACACTGTTGGCAAAAGAAAAATGAAAATCAATTCATCTAGCTGTAAAAGTCGGTGGTCCTTTTAGAAACACTGGATTGAGCGAGTGTGGTCATGAACCAGGTACTTATCGTTATATGCATTCCTAAACTCTCGCTCAATCTGGCTTTCGAAAGAAGCATGTAGACGACCTTATCTTGTAGCTGCGTCAAGACAATATTAAAACGTCCAATTTCACTTTGCTCCATTCAAGTTATTGGGCAGAATATGGGAGGAAATTGGCTTTTGGCCTAGGCTGGAAGTTTGTCTCTTTGCAGAGAGCATTAATTTTACCCAATTGCGAAAGTAAATACGATAAACATCTTGGTCACATTTGTATGCTAATAGCGATAAACAACTATTGCAGCCGAAAAACAGAATAATCTAGTTTCATATGGCGACCAATGACTTTTAGTAGTATTTTAATAGGTTAGTTTCACAAGGAGTACCTCAAGGTTAGATTTTGGGGCCGCTATTATACACGTTATATACTTCAAAATTTTAGAAATTTGTCAAATATAGTAATATTCATATGTATGCTGACGATACGCAGGTTTATTATTCTTTTCAGCCCATGTGTTTTGACCGGGCATTGGAGGAAATAACAACTGATTTAAATAACTTGTTTGAAATGTCAACCAAACATGCATTACAACTAAATCCTTATAAATCTTGTGTACTTCTTTTTGCTAGAAATTCTGATTGTGGGAGTGTAAAACCATTAATAGAATTATCAATTAACGGGTCGAGCATATTGTTGAAAGACAGTGTTAAAAATTTAGGCATGGTCCTAGATAATAGTTTTAGATGCAGAATTTATTTAAATAAATGTATCCAAAAAGCTTACCTGAATCTAAAGCTATTATAACCACACAGAAGGTATCTAAGTGAAGCAAACAAAAAAATGTTGTGCGATGTTTTGGTACTTTCGCAATTTTCATATTGCTCAGAAATATATGGTCCATGTTTAGATTATGATTCTTCTATGCGAATACAGAGAGTTCAAAATTCTTGCTTAATATTTATTTATATTTAGTTCACATAAATTAGTAGAAGCCAATTGGCTAAATATGGAGAACAGACGTTTATTACACACAGCTTCCTTATATCACAAAATAATAATTTACAAAAAGCCACCATACCTATATAACAAAATAGAATTTCGAACTGATGTACATAATCTAACTTTAAGATTCTAATTACACCTCCGCAGCACAAATCTTCTCTCTTTGAACGATCGTTTCGGTATAATATTATCAAAGTTTACAATAATTTACCACATTTTTTGAAAAATACATCTTCTACAGCTTTCCGAAAACATTATCTCAAATATCTTTTATCGGAATAGCCTTAAGTGTACCAAGATAAGTTTCTAATTAATGGCAGTTAGTTTCTTGCGTTCATATGAATCTGCTACCATCAGGTTAATTTTTGAATTTAATTTAAGTTATTTATTGCATTTATTTAGGGTTTAGGCATTAATACATTGTAAATTATATTTTCAATATTCTCAAGGTCCAGTTGAAAAACGGTATATCTGAACTGCGCCTTGTGATTTTCGATGTATAAAGAAACTATGAATAGCCAAATAATAAAAATGGTTTCCTAAAGGTGATAACCTGAGTCGCAGAATGACATTACATAAGCATCTATACACTGTACAGCTACAAGCTTTGACGCCATGTGGAAAATTTCAATATCGATCAATATTCATTAATCAGATTGTTTAGCACTTTCTTTGAAACTATTGGTTTGGTGGCGGATTGTCGAGGAAGAAAAGAGTTGCGTCTTGTAATTTAACACATTTCCTCAAAGTGGTAATTGGTGAATACCAGAGTAAATTAGATATGTCATAGATTGTGGTGGCTTTTGGAAATTCATTTTTACATTGTACATTTTCGAATTAAATTATTATTATTATTATGAAATTATATAGAGTAGG
The DNA here is from genome assembly GCA_940337035.1 of Agriotes lineatus. NCBI lineage: Eukaryota > Metazoa > Arthropoda > Insecta > Coleoptera > Elateridae > Agriotes > Agriotes lineatus. The sequence continues at coordinate 61,833 of CALNHX010005406.1, forward strand.
CCACAAAAGGTCGATTAAATTCTAGTTAACCAATGCACAGCTTGTTAATTGCTCCAACAGCAATAGTCTGTCCATAAAAATATATACTTGAAATATGTTAATAGAGTCATGTTAATTTTTGCTAGGTGTATTTTAAATAAATGAAATTGTAGCAGCTAAATACAACAAAAGATTTTAATGTTTGTAATTTTACAAAAAATTTAGCTATAAAATATTCATATCGAACTGGATAAATAACCAAATAAGAGATAAAATACAAATTTATATAAAAAAATGTTTATGCCCTTGTACAGCTTCCTTTCTTTCATCCGTCGACTCGAATTGTATAAATTTCATTTTCAAATTCGGTCTATGAATTTGCTTTAAAATTATAAGTTGTTTTCCCTATTTTCATAAAAAATTTAACAATTTCTTACAGGTGAATACATTTATTACGTAACAAAAAACACTCATAATAATACAATGACAAAACGGAAACGCAACAATTTTTTTCTAACCGAGAAAGTAGCAATTAATTCCGTACAGATTAAAGTGGCATTTTATCCCTTAAAGCCTGTTATTCTTCTAATTTTTTATGAGATAAACAAACTTGTTTCCCTGGCAACAGATCAGTAAACTACTATACTACGTTTAGCGAACAGATTTAGTAGAAGCCCCTCCTACAAATAAACGCTAAATTTCAATTACTATTACTATTGGTAGCCGGTTGTATATAGCTCAATTTTACTTGAAATTGAACTATATTTGAGTTCTCCCTATGCATGCATGCGCCTCAAGATAGGCCATAAACAAGAATTTTTATTCCACTTCCATTGTTTCATTGGTAGTATGGGAATCATTATCAATAACTGATTCTGACTCAGATTCCTCCAGTGAAATAATGAAAGGTGGAATGTTTTCAAACGAAATATTTCCCATCTCCCACTCTTCTGAGATAATTTTTTCAGAATGATCACAATAATTTTGCCACATGTCGGTGGTATAATTAGAAAGAGCTTTAAGCCATAAATGCTTACCTTTATCCTTGGGTGATAGTTGAGAATTTACATGCTTGTTGTATGTAATAAGTTTTACAGAACCCTCATGCCATTTCAATAGGATTGTATTGGCAACGGTACGGTGGTAATCTAAGAACCTCATGAGTCTCATGACCATTCTCTTTCAAAAATTCGTCATTCACGTAAAGTTTGTTATTGTCTTTCCTAAAAGGTTGGATTAAATTCCAAAGATGTTTTTTGTAATTTAGCCCTCAATTTTGGCATTGTGTTTAATCAACCAATCTTGCATCCGATCTTTCTTCCAGTTAAGTAGGGATAACTTTCTCAACTGCACCGAAGGATACGGTGCAATGTGCATGATTACCACACATTTACCAGGAATTTTATTCAGAGCAGGAAGTGATGGATTGATTTACCAACCAATTTTGAATAATCTCCCCGATCATGGTTTTGTGATAAGCCCTATAATTATTAGTTGAAGTTAGTAATAGATCACATCCTTCTAAAAACCCAAATTTAGTTCCCGCATACAAAACAGTGAAACGCTTCCCCTCCGATTTAATTTTAGACGGATTACTTTTAGGCAGGACTCTGACAGGCTAGGAAGCGTTCACAATCGAACGGTTACGATCGCCCGCAATCGCTTGAAATGTAAGTGAACATCTGACAGCGTCGTTCGGCATCCAGCGTCCATGAGGAAATTGGAAATTGAAATTTTAGAAAACAAAAACAAACTTTGGGGTTATGTAGCCACGTGCTTATACAGTTTAGTGTGAATTGATCGTTCTGTGCAACTTGCACTAAACTACGCAAGCGCCAACCATCGTCCTATATTGTCCAATAACAAAGATTTCCAGTCGAATTGAATTTCGTGCTGGGCGGTCGATATCGACCGTTATCGATCGTGACCGTTCGATGTTGTCAGAGTAGGCGCATTCAAGTAAATGCATTTTAAATGTTGAACGATCGCTACGGATCGACGTAGTACTTTTTCTATCAGAGTCCTGCTTTAATTTCAGAATTGTGTACCTATTCGAGTTTACAAATTTAACGTTTATTCTGCGACAGAAGAAATTGACATTAGAATGCTTTGATGGATATTGACAAGCATCTATTTTGACATTGACAAGCATTTATTTTGACATTGATAGATGGCTTAAAGGTACTTTATACTACAAGTAAAATAAAGTAACGTACTGTATAGTACTACTAAATTAAAATAAACTTTATTATACAAGTAGGTACTATGAAGAGCTAGTTTATTGCCGCGAAACTATGTCATAAACGCTATTTTATAATGCAGTCGTACATTAGTACTAGTAAAATAAAGTAACGTACTTTGTTGGTAAAAAATTATATCATAAACAGTTGCAACTGAAACTAATTTTATTTTTAATGTAAATTTTCAATAGCTGTGCAATTATCAAGTAGCCATGCTCACAAAAATAATGGGTAGTGATTGTGGTCTAGTAAGCAACAACGATACATCAATTAGTGGCATTAGTAATATAAAAATTTATTCTTTTATGTTTACGAAAATACTGCGACATAGCGAATTCTTTTATGTTTACGAAAATACTGCGACATAGCGAATTCTTTCATGCTGCTATGCTGTTATGTCGCAGCATTTTCATAAGCACAAAAGAGAAAAAAATGATTCATCAATGTCATTAATCGATTTATCTACTTTGATATCACAATATGATTATTATAACACTAAAAAACAGTGCTACAATGGAGTCTATTATAAAATTGTTTTTGGTAACTATTGGTTTTATGAGATTGGTGGCGTTTGCTTTCACCCGCTTATAAAACACAAACGTAAGATGTCGAATACATAACCATAATCTTGGAACTGCATTTATTAAATTTATTGTAATCAAATATAACTTAAAGTGAAGGTAGTTTTTAACGAATTAATTAAATACAATTATTCTTCTAGGTAAGTCACTATTTGAACAGCACACGAACCAAAAAGCTTGCACCAAGATTCAACTAATTCAAATTTCAGAGCAGTGAAATTGATACTCTGTCCAACAGATGCTGACTCTCAAACGTCACCTGACAATGTCGCCATCTTTCCACTTAAAAATCCCTAGATTGTAATGCAATATCTTTAGTATCTGAAATTTAAAATTTCTATAAAACGAGCAACTCAAAGTAGATAAAATAGTGCATTATACTCGTTTAATACAACGCATTGTAGCACTTGTTTCATCGGAGCACTCCTCGCTGCGCTCGTCGTGCCCCAAACCTAAGCGTGCTACAATGGGCCTCCTTATGAAACTCGTATAATAATATATTATTATTGTTGATATTTACTAGATCACATTTGTTATCCATTGTTTTTGTGATCATGGCTACTTGATAAGTGCACGTCTTAATGACTACCAAAAAACTTTAATGGACATTTTAAGGTAAACGGTTGCTTTTACGCTTATGAACCAAGAGTACTTTAGTTTTACGTTTTCTAATTCTCATTCGGGTAATAACCTAAATTTTAAATAAATATTATAGGTATCAACGTTAGAGCTAAAAAAAGTTTTCAAATGTAGGTAAAGTGTCTCTTACAGTGAAGTCTAGTTTACCAAACATTTTTTAGCAATGTAGTACATAATAGTCAGTATGTGTACCAAAATTTAAATCGATATCTTTATATTTGTTGAAATTATCATAAAAATAAAAAATAAAAAAATCAAAACCCTATAACTTCTTACTGGAGGGAATTTGTACTAAGGTATATTAAGTTTACTCGATTTATTATAACCTAAGGAATCAATGACTAATCGGTGTACCATTCTTTTTGGAACATCCTGTATAAATTAGTGGAAGCCATAACTTAGATAAATTTCAGGAAAACATTAATCTGAATTTTTGTATTGCGCAATGATTAATTTGCATACATAACTAATTGTATCTACTTTTATGTCACAATATTGTTATTATAACACCGAAAACAGTGCCACAATGGAGTCCATTATAACACTGCGTTTGCATTCTTATTTTCATATGAAAAACATTGACACAGCCTACTTGTTTCAAATAACTGACAGATTGTCACATTTGTGAAATGTTAAAATTAAAAGTTTTTGATAATTTTTTTTATGCAAAGTAGATAAAATAGTATATTATACTCGTTTAATAAGAGGCATTGTAGCACTCGTTCTATTGGAGCACTCCTCGCTACGCTCGTCGTGCCCCAAATTCACTCCTGCTACAATAGGCCTTCTTGTCAAACTAGTATAATAATACACTAATTTTGTTCTACTGCATCGAAAAGCTAACAATTTCAGCAATGTTTAGCGGCCAAAATCTCTCATTTTTTTTATACTAGTAACTTTCACTTTTCGGCAGTAATAAGCATGGCAATAAGAAGTAACAACCATTTCTATTGGTCGAAATCAAAATAGACACTCCCATTTTGCGATATGATCATGACTTCGACTTCTCAGGACTTTCACGGTTAAACTGTCATTTTATAATTACAAAAAACGCTTCCAAAGTTGTAGAATACAATAGTAGTTTGTTTACCAAGTCACTGAAGTTTAACTTTTTATCACGAATGTGGATTTAGTAGCCGAGGCCCGTAGGGCTAATACAAATAAACCACATGAATTTCGTACTTTTGTAGCATAAGTAGCTATTAGTACACATTCAGCATACTAACATTTCGAAAAGTGCATAAGGAAAGGCTGGTGTAACGCTTGTAATATATGGTTGACCAAATCTATCTCGAAAATGTATGTTAAAGTGATGATTATGGAAAATAACTTCTATTTTGCATTTTCAGAGCTTTAAATATAACAACGATGTTCTTCTTTTTCAAATAATATATTCAATTGAAAATGTGTAACCTAAACCTACCTTGTATACATCGGCGGTAAATAGGACGTTTCCATCCCTGAACTCCTTCAGTGTTTGATCCTCCTCAGCCGTGGCTGCCATCACTCCTAGAGTTAATAACAGTAAGAACTTCATTTTGAATCTGCAACAACAATAACACACACTGAAAGACGGACATTTAACAAACGTGAAATAATGGAGTTCTAAATGATGCAAGCGGCGTAACTACATAAATGAAATTGCCACTCCACACTTAAATACGCACGATTCAACTACTAAAAGCAGTGCAGGATTTAGCTGTTACATTAAAGCAAGTTTCCCCTATCTATGGTTTAAAAAAACACTATCAGGAGTTACATACATGTTTTCAAAAGTAATGTATATTAATAGTCCTAAGTTTACTACCATGTTTTTGAAACACCCTGCACGAAAACCGGTTGAATTGAAAACAGTGCGCGACTTACGATTGACTTACAACCATTGTATTCAAATAAATCAATTTTTGCAGTACGATACTAAAAGTTACTTTAATTCTTCATGTAGAATACGAAAGAAGTTAAACGAAGCGAAATGAAAAAATTTCGTTATCTGCAAGATTCTATTAGGCCGTGTGAAAATCAAGTTAATAAAATTACAATTATTTTCCTCTCTGCTTGCTCGATCGGCTGTAGTTTCTGACCTTCAAACAACACCATACACATAAAAAACAACTCTAAACGCAAGTCTGTTTTGCAAAATGATAACACAGGAAACCTAAGTGACATTTAATGAACATACTTTTCAAATTCTTGACTAATTACACAATTAATAGCACTTCAGCAAGTGTCCAAAGAATGGAACAATATTTCCAATTCAATTCAATGCAAAATAAAACAAATGCATATGCTAGTATGATAACGAAGCACGTGTGGTTTTATTAAATGTCTGGCAGAACTAGCAAAAGCAAACCGATTGTTAAAATTAAGTATTTATAAAAAAAGCTCTTGCGGCAACTATAAAATTAGTTTATTTTAAATGTTATCAAAATGTTAAACACTCATAAAAAACGCTGGACGTAATATGTGTTATAACGAAATAAAAAACCACAGTATATATAAAAAAGGAAACTGTGTAGGAAACTACTAATCACTACAAAATAATAGAAAAGCCAACAACAAGCTGAAAGCCCAACGACCAAAGGTATTTACTGTAGTCTGACGCACAACCAACGTTCGCCCACAATAAGAACGGACTAAACAGGTTCGGGTTTGGTGAACAGAGCAAACCTCGGCCTTCCCCAGCTGAACATTTGGATAAGCACAGACACTGCCCCGGGGTTCCACAAACGAAAGAAGGCAGTCTTAAGACGGCTTATGAGAGGGGATAGGAAGAAATTAAATAATATCTAGAAACTGATTTCAGCTAAACTCATATCCTAGAAATATTGACTAATCAATATTGTTGAAGACGATTTCTGACAATTTCTAGAAACTCTATTCAGGAAGATTAGGCAACACACTTTTATTTGGGTGTACCACATGCAATAAGCTTGTAATTTGATGCATCTATCTGGCACGGCCGGGAATTCAAGATCTTTTTTCTTTTAATCCCTTTCGTATGAAAACAGTATTTAGTAATTTTACTAAGATATCTTGCAGTTGAAGGTTTTCATATATAAATGAACCTTTTTTAATATTTTTGCACAAACGGGAAGAAATAGTAGATTATGTAATGAGGGAGAGAAATGCGTTATTTTGCTGAGGTACAATTTCTGACTCGAGGGCGAAGCCCGAGAGTCAGAAATTGCACTGAAGCAAAATAGCATTCTCTCCGAGTTGCATATACTATTTTTTTCACGTTGCAGGAAGATTTAAAACGAAAACCCGTTTTTTAAACGTCATTTATTGACATTTTAGTTACAATTATTTAAAATTAGTAGCCTTTGGTAAATTTTAAAGTTGGTGGCACTGTAAGTCATTATGACAAGAGCTCACAATTATGTCAAATTCGAGGTTAGTAGCTTAGGTTTTGCGTCAGTTTATGTCAAAACTGACGCGAAACCTAACCTGATAACCCCGAATTTACCACAGATTACCATAGATACGGTAACGTTTTTACTTTAGTCCCTAGGGGCTAAAGTAATTACTTCTGTCCCTTGAGATTAAATGAGCTACTTTAGTCCCTGAAATAAGCGACTAAAGTGCCAACTTTAGTCCCGCAAGTGCAAAAAACAATATTTTACTTCATCAAAATAAGGAGTAAAGTAAGCGTTTATTCTCATAGAATTTAAAATTGCTGTGGAAACTAAACAACAGTACAAATATAACAAACGTCAATACGTTTATAATACAGGGCGATGAAAAGTTACTCAATATGGATACAACATTTATATTGTCGATTCTTCAAATAAAAGTTACTAGGAAAAAATTACTTAATATATTAGTAACCTAGAGGTTCTCTTACGTATTCACGTGCTTGCACCGCGAATGCTACTTTAATTTTGAAAATAGCAACTTATTACTTTTTTTACATTATCTGCTTCACCAAATGTTTTTGCTTCAGATAGCATATTTATCCATTCACAAAACTTGTAAACTGTCAATGTCAATTTTTTTAAATATTTGATGGGTGTAGCTAGAAATTACAGTTTTTTGGGAATGTACTTCGGATCTAGTGATTTCTAGTAATATTTAAAGATAAGGTTATGTTACATGTGTCAAAAGTCAAAACTATTTTCTTCTAGTTTTTTCTTGTAATAATCAACCATAGCCTTTTTTCCCTTTCCAATAATAAAACCCTCTTTCGTTTCTGTTCCATTGCAATTGAAGTGTATGCACAAAAATGAAAGAATTTGGGAGATTATTTTTTTACAAGAAAGTGTGACATAAGTCAAGTTTTTAAATTTCAAACATTTCATTGCTGCCAAAATCAGCAAGCAGAAGTTCCAAAACAGAATTTAAATAAGGTACCAACTTGACAGCGTTTTGACAGTTCACGAGTTTTGTGAATGGATAGTACAATTTACGGTAGGCTGTAAAAGTAAATTTTTTGGAAAAGTGTACATCAACTTTTCAACTCCAATATAAACTATGTCGGTTTCATGCAAAAAGTTGCATGCTGCTGTGCTTACACTTGATCACGTAAGATAAAGTCAAGATCACGGCTATGCCCGTTCGTACAAAAAATGTTGTATGCAACTCGGGAGTAGTGTGTTTTAGTTCCTTGTTTATGCAGGGACTAAAACGCCCACTTTACTCCTTTGATGCACCTATTATTGAAAAGGCTAGGTTACAGTCGAAATAAAAACAAAATTAGTAACAAAATAATTTAAATTTAATAATTAGGGTTTAATGGCAGTTACATTATATTGCAAGCTCATAATGATATTTACCGTCGTCATAAGTTGCATTAAAAATATTACCTCTGAATCTGTTCTGCGAGTAAACTAGAAAATAACATAATGCCCTCTTTGTGATATTGAGCAGACCCTGCACTTGATAAAAATAAATGTGACTACGTTTTAGTTTTATTGTACTATTTTCTAGTTCACAGTATTAGTTTTTTCTGTCCATGACCGCTTCGACGGGAGGTAATTCTTCGCTTTTTTCTGAACTTTTGATCTCGATTTATCGTTTATCAACCCATCTGGGGAACATACCGTATAAGGGTATTCATCAATTGGTAGACCACTAAGCTCTACCACTTTTCCGAATTGTGCTTGAACAATAACGCACTGATAACAAAGCTCCGATAATCACAAACGAAAGCAAGTATGGAAATAGTAAAATTTGAATAAAAAAATTGTGTTTATATAGGAAATACTCTAATTACCTGCATTATCTAACTGCAAATACTTCCTAGGAATTGATAATTTGTATCAATACAAAATAAACTATGATTTATGATCTCAGACATTCCTAATCAGGAACTTTAAAAAACCCTTGTACAACTTCTAGGGTAATAGTTTTAGCATTTCATGAAATTCTTCTTCTAAAAATATTTATTTTTATACGAATTATTACTATCATCATGCTTGAATAGATTTCTTTATATATAACAATCAAAAGTTGCATATTTAAAATCAAACTATTATTATACCCCTAACTGAATATCAAACAAATTACACATATTGGTCGTTTTTCTTAATTTGGACGTTACCCTATCATGAATATCGAAATTATACATAATTATGTAGCTGTATTTTTTATTGCGGTTTAATGCTATTTATAAAATTTCACATTCGCGTTAAAAAGTACAACTTCAGTGCCTAGGTATCCACAAGCTGATGTTTTTTAAAATTATTATTGCTACAAAGCTTATAGAATTCCAATTTCATTGCGAACAGGATAAAGCAATAATTGATTTTAGATATCAACTTGATCAAACTATTAGAAAAACTACGAACATGCTCAATAAAAAACAAATAAACTATTCCTAGTAAAAGCATACGCCTAATTCTTTACTAAAAAATGTATAATGATTTGGTATGTATACATATCCAGAATGCGCTAATTAGTACAAACATTGATGACACCATTTGAATGAGCAAAGGGCAGTGAAGACTAATTACGGTACTTTCACCATTTCTCATTTAAACCGAAATTGATGTTTTCAAATTCCTCTGTAATGCTAGAATATCTCAGTATTTTAAAATCGTTTAGAATTTCTTTGAATATTTCCCTCATAAAATTTCAACCAATCAAAACACTGAATTTTAATTGCAACTTGCACTCGACTCTTGGCGTGTCCAAAATTATCGGTATGTGTCGGCCTTGTTATATTACGAATGAACATTCCTTGAGGAGGTGCATTTCGTCAAATAGTACTGTTGGATTTTTGAACTTTTATTCTCATTATGATCTCTACTAATTACCTACATTTTATTGCAAAACAAGATTATTTTGTATAAAAATAAACAGTACTGCTCTTTGGTACTGACTAACAATAATTTTGTTTGTTCACTAACGAATTTAAAAAATCCAGAATACATATGTGAACCAAAAGCATAAGAAGGCTATCTATAAATATTTAATTATATTAGTCCCCAACTTCTTAATTATACATAATTAATTACACAGATCAGTTGCACCAAAACATTACAGTTCAAATTCTTTGATTTAGTTATTCTGCAACAAAAGTATGACGTATTGTGCTAACTCGGTTATAAATAAAAGCTTTGTTACAGGTGATAGATTAACAGATAAGGCGAAATAATTCGCTTTTGGCATTGCCATGCAAAACAAAGTGGTGTGTCTACAGTTGCCTAACATACAATTCACCTCGCCCGCTATAGAAATCTAGGAGCTCTCCTAAGCCACCCTAACTATTGACAGTAGCTTGTAAAACCCACGGTGAGTGTCTGCGGATTCTGGGACGTGCCGTTCGAATAGTACTCATTGTTTGTGTTTATCTGAGGACACAGTAATGACAGATGTTTGGGTTATCGGAAGGGCTGGGTTATTTCTAATATGTAATTACTGACCGGAACGCAATCAGTTGTGTTTACTAACATAGCAGGATTACAGCTTGTGTGAAATCAATGTCCATATTCTACAATCTCTTAGAACTTAAACCCGAGGCTTTAAAAACATTGAATACTTAATTCTAAATAAACTGGTCGTTTGTATCATAAGAACATCTGAATATATCTATACTTATGAAAAATTTGTTTAATTTTGCAAAATAGTTTACGATCGATTTCTCATACGAATTTTGAAGGGAAATACCTACTTGATATGATTTTTCTAACACGAAAATATAAATGCAATTTAAAAATTTAGGAAAAAGGACAACATAGTTTTTAAATAATCTTTGATCGTCTTCGGGGGCCATAGTGGAGTGTCGCGTATCTTTTTCAAAGTATCGTTTGAAATTATAATGATCTATGTATTTAATAGGTTTTTAATCTAAATGTGGCGGATTGGTGGATAAGATTACCAGACATATTTCTGCCTTAAAAGCGAACTTAAACACGTAAACATTCAATCTATTTATTATATTTACTCAAAAAAATCGCCGCAACCTTGTTAAGAATTGCTAGAAACTTGTTGGGAAATTTAACTTGCGGAAAATATAGTAGAAACAGTGTACTACAAGTTCACTGATTATAGTGCTGCATGCTCTCATGCCTGCAAAGATAATTCAAAAAGTTCATTATTAAACATAAAAACTATTTATTTGCTCAAAATTAGCTCCTACCTTGTCCATAAATTGCTAAAAACTTGTTATGAAATACAACTTGCTGATAACATACTGGAGACAATTTACTGCAAACTTACTAAATATATCATTACGGGCTTTCTGTCTGACTGCAATAGTATTTTACAGTAGAAGTCCGTTAGAATAGCCTTTACGGCTCAGCCAGAGAGTTTGCGAAGACGAGCTCGAAGAGCGAGTCGAATAATACTGGCGAGGCAGTAAAGGCCCTAATGAACGTGTATTGTACAATAGTTTTTGTAATACCTGCGTACAATTCGGTCATACTTATTTTTTTTAATTTATTTTTATCAAAACGCTAGATTTGTGTAATAACGTTTTAGAATGATTGAGAGTGCGTAGGACGTTGCAACTGTTGTTTATAATTGTCATTTATTTCCAATTTTGTGTATGGCTGTAAACAGGTGACAAACGTCACTTTGACGTTTGGCACACAATTCAATAGGCCGTGGTCTTTAAGAACACTTTTTACGGCCGGGCCATAAAGAGGTTGCTTACGTAGTAGTAAACAGAAATATTTAACAAGTAGGTATTACAAAAAATATTTGGAAAGGTCCATTACTAAATGTAAACGTTATTTATTTACCTACTCAAAAAATGCTTTAACGTTGTTAAGATTTGCTAAATACTTGTGAAATTTTACTGGCTGAAAATACAGGGTGTAATTTTTTTTTATCAAAGCTTTAGGTAAAAATAAAGCAATTAACCTAATACACTGTAGTACCAAAACGCTCGTTTAAAAAGATACAGGGTGTTAATAAAAAAATGTATTTGTGACCATAACTTGGAAAGTAATTATACGATTAATTTGAAAATACATTATCATAAATACAAAATTAACAAAACAATGACTACAAAGTAGAAAACTATAGCAAATGTTCAAAATACTCCCCTCCAACCGCAATACGTAGTACTAGCGATTCATATACTTGCTGAATATTATAGTTTTCACGAATTTCATTAGCAGCCTCGAAAAGTATTTGCTGCAACTGTTCCCTCGTGTTTCACGATAAACCAGCTGTTTTTTTTTTATTAATTATTTAAAGTGCCCTAACAACACTGATTTTAGACACTTATTACATTTTGTTTACACTTATATCTTACAGTACAAGTTAGTCAATTTCAAGTATTTAAAAAGGTTTTGAATGCTAGTTTTACTATTATTTAATACATTTTGTATCTGGAGACCTTCGATGTTGCACAACTTTCTTTCTTCGGTGTATTTTGTACAGCTACACAAGATGTGTTTGACAGTGATGTTTGTAGAGCATTGATCACATTCTGGAGGGGGTTCTCGTCGCAACAGATATCCATGTGTCAGTAAACAATGACCTATTCTTAATCTGCTGTACACTACTTCTTCTCTTCTTTTAAGTGGTAGTTGTGGAATGCAGTTCTCTGGTGTATTTTTGATTAGTCTCAGCTTGTTGTCTTGACTTTGGTCCCAGTAGGCATACCATTTCTTCTTGATTGTGTTTTTTTTGCTCTGTTTTTAAATCAGATATTGGTAAGTTCTCATTATCGATGTCCTGTTCTGTCGTTGCTTGTTTTGCTGCTCGGTCTGCTGCTTCATTTCTGAATACCAATATGTCCAGGAATCCATATAAATGCTATAGACTTATTTGATTCTCGTAGTTGGCTGAGTATATCATGAATTTTTATTACATACGGGTTATCGCTATATACATTTTCCAATATTTCAGTGGCGCTTAAAGAGTCCGTTAAAACCAGGAAGTTAGCTTCTGAATGTTTTAGGGCAAATTCCAGTGCCATTTGAATTGCGTGAAGTTCTGCTGTGAAGACTGATGCACTATCACTGAGCTTAAAACTTTTGGTATAGTTGGAGTATGTAAATGCACTTCCGGTGTTTCCGTTTGTTCTAGAGCCGTCGGTATATAAATGTTCATATTTCGGGAATTCACTAACAAGTTCTTTTAGTTTAGTTTTATAAATTAATGGTTGGGTATCATGTTTTGGGAATTGTGTGAGTTCTATCCGTATTTGGGGGGTTTTTTGTGTCCATGGAGGGGTGGTTTGTGGTAAGTGGAATAGGTTGTTATGGTTTATCTGTAGTTCATTTCTTAAGTTTAGCGCGCGAATATTATAAGGGGGTATGATATATGGCCTTAGGTAGTATAAATTTTGGTAATTAGGTTGGATTACAGAGAGGTAATTGGGGTGTTGGTTGTTAGTTGTGACCGTGAGCGTATAATTTAGTAGCTGTAGGTTTCTTCTGTATTCTAGTGGCATCTGGCCAGTTTCGCTGTAAAGGCTTAGAATTGGGCTACTTCTGAAGGCTCCTATTGCTATTCTTAAACTTGTATTATATACAGAGTCTATAATTTTTAGGGTGTTAGGTTTTGCCCCTCCGTATATGAAACTAGCATATTCCAATTTGTATCTAACGAGGGTATTGACTAAAGTCATAAGTGTATCCCTCTTTGCTCCCCAATGATTATGGGAAACAACCTTAATTATGTTCAGAGCCTTTTTGCATTTATCTTTTATGTGACGGAGATGTGGTGTCCATGTTAGCTTTCGATCATATATTACTCCTAGATAGCGCATTTCCGTAACGTATTCGAACAGTTGTCCATTTAAGTTTAATTTGGGGTTTTCGGGATTGTGCTTTCTTGAAAAGTGAATACATTTTGTTTTCTCTATTGAAAATTTAAGTCCATTGGGCATGCTCCAATGTTGTAGATTATTTAGAGAATTTTGTAAGGATGCTTGAACTCGTTTGACGTCTGAATCTATGGAGTACATTATAATGTCATCCGCAAAAAGTAATACTTTGACTGGGTTTTTAACTGCTTCTATTATATCATTTATTGCGATTAGGAATAGGGATACACTCAGAACTGATCCCTGTGGAACGCCATTGCCTTGCAGTTGTTTCTCGGATAGTGTGTTTCCGATTCTAACTTTAAACGTTCTGTTAGACATAAAATTTTCAATAAAATGCACTAGTCTTCCTTTCAATCCCCACTCCACTAGAGTTTTTTTTATTTTGAATTGCCAGGTCATATCGTATGCTTTTTTGATGTCTAAAAAAATTGCTATTATCTCTTGTTTAGTTACAAAGGCGTTTTGATTTCCATTTCCAATTTGAAAGTTGATCTAGTGTGGACCGTTTCTTGCGAAAACCGCTTTGTTCTGCAGCTAATTTGTTTTGGTCTTCTAAGTACCACGTTAGCCTTCTGTTTACCATACTTTCTAGAAGTTTACATAACGTATTTGTTAAGGATATTGGGCGATAGCTATTCGGAGACGTAGTTTCTTTATTCGGTTTTAGTATCGGGATTATTATAGCGTCCCTCCATGAACTTGGATATGTGTTGCTAGACCATATAGGGTTATATAGTTTTAGAATGGTGTTTTTTGAGGAAGAGGGAAGGTGTTTCAACATTTCATAGTGAATTGTGTCCGGGCCAGGAGACGAGTCTTTGCTGTTTTGTAGGGCGTAACGCAATTCATCATATGTAAAGCACCTATTATAGATTTCTGAATTGTCGTGAGGTATTTTGAAGGGTTGTCTTTCCATTCTTTCTTTGTAATGTATGAAGGAGAGGTCATAGTTATCTGAGTTGGAGGTATGGGCAAATGTATTACTAATTGTATCGGCTATTTCTTTGTCGGTTGTTATAATCTTCGAGTTGATTTTGAGTGCAGGTATATTAAAGTACGTTTTTGTTCCCTTTATCCTTCGAATCTTGTCCCAGACTTCTTTATTACTTGTTGTTGCGTTTATTGAACTTACATAGTTTTCCCATGACTTCTGTTTGCTATTCCTAACATTTAAAAACCCATAAAAAGAAATCAAGCGGATTGAAGTCAGGATTCCTTGGCGGCCATCTCACATGATCAAATCGGCCAATTCATCTACCATTAAAATAGTCATTTAACCATTCTCTAACGATTCTGCCATTGTAAGAGGGTGCAACGTCTTGGAAGAACATCTGTTGTCTAATATTTAACGGGATGACTTCAAGTATATCATGCAGCAGATGTCAGTGAAAACTATAATATTCAGCAAGTGTATGTTTTTATTGCGGCTAAAGGGGAGCATTTTCAACATTTGCTATAATTTTATATTTATAGTCGTTGTTTTGTCAATTGTGTTTATTTTAATGTATTTTCAAATTAATCGGATAATTACTTTCCAAGTTATAGCCACAAATAGGAATACAATGTTTTTCATTAACACCTTGTATCTTTTTAAGGAAGTATTTTGAACATTTGCTATAGTTTTCTATTTATAGTCATTGTTTTGTCAATTTTGTGTTTATTTTAATGTATTTTCAAATTAATCGAATAATTACTTTTCAAGTTATAGTCACAAATAGAAATACATTTTTTTTCCATTAACACCTTGTATTTTTTTAAGGGAGTATTTTGGTACAAATGCGTATTAGGTTAATTGATTTGTTTTGACCTAAAGGAGCTTTGGTTGAATTCTTTACTCCGAATTATGACTCACCCTGTATAGTGAAAACAGTTTACTATAAGCTTGCTGAATATATCATTGTAGGTCTTCTTTTGAAATATTTTTTACAAAGATAATTGGAAAGATTTATTACTCAATATAAAAATGGTTTATTTACTTAAAAGTCGCTGCAAATTCAACTTGCTTAAAATATAGTAGAAACAGCTTACTACAAGCTTACTCATTATATTACTACATGTTTCTTTGTTGAGTATTAGCTGCAAAGAGAATTCGAAAGGCTTATTAATTAACGTAAAAACTATTTATTTACTCAAAAATCGCTGCAAAACTAAAATTTTCCGAAAATGTAGTGAAAACAGTTTACTACAAGTTTGCTAAATATATCACTGCATGTCTCCTTGTTGAACATTTACTGCAAATACAATTGCTAAAGCTCATTACTAAATGTAGAAATTATTTATTTACTCAAAGATCGCTGAAATCTTGTTGAGAATTGCGAAGAACTTGATGGAAAATTCACCTTGCCCAAAATCTAGTGGCAACAATTTACTATCTATTTAATAAATTGCTATTGCTATTGCAGGTTTCCTCGCTGAATATTTGCTGCAAAAATTATTTGAGTGGCTCACCATTAAATGTAAAAATATTTATTTACTCAGTTCAAAAGGTTGGTTACTAAATGTAAAAGAAATATTTACTCAACAATCGCTGCAGTCTTGTTAAGGATTGCTGAAAACTCGTTGGGAAATTTAACTTGCCGAAAAAATAATGAAGACAATTTACAACAAGCTTATTTATTATATCACTAACTACACGTCTCTTTATTAATATTCGCTGCAAAGATAATGCTTATGCTTATTGCTAAATGTAAAAATTATTTATTTACCCAAAAATTGTTACAACCATGTTAAACATTTCTAAAAACGTGTGGAAAGATTCAATTTGGTCATAATATACTGGAGATAATTTACTATAAACTTACTGAATACCTATATTCATTGCATGCCTTCTTGCTGAATATTGTATGTGGAGATAATTCTAACGGCTCATTTCTACAAGAACAATTATTTATTTACTCAAAAGTCATCCTCATAAGTCACGTCTTGAAACTGTTTCTAAAACTTAATCTACGAAGGAATATATAGAAAACTTGAATCTCATATTGGAAACAGTCAGTTCGGATTTAGGAACAAAATGTGAATCCAAGAAGCTCTGTTTTTCCGTCAAATACTCATACAGAGATGATACCATTCTTCTAGCCGATTCCCTGGAGATCATTAAAATAATGAAACTTATATATCTGGAGCACATCATGCGTAATGAAAAATATGTTATACTCCAACTAACCATTCAAGGTAAAATAAACAGCAAAAGAAGATAGGGCAGACGAAGGATATTCTGGCTGAAGAACCTACGCCATTGGTATGGTAAAACATCCAATGAACTCTTCCAAGCGGGTGTTACTAAAGAAAGTCTCGATCGTTACGATGATAGCCAAAATACACTGAGCGGATAAGGCACTCAGGTAAAAAGGATAAACACCCTTGCTAAATATTTGCTGCACACTTGTTAAGAAATTAATTGCAAGGCCGCTCAAAATTATAGCAGACGCACCATTGATTTACTTTAAGCTAGATGATAATTCACTTCAAATTTATTAAGAAACGTATTGCAAACTTGCTGAAAATGTATTGTAAATTTGTTAAAAACCTATTTAAATTTAAGTTTACTGATTATATTATTGCCCGCCTCCTTGCTGAATATTTGTTGCAAAGGTAATTCGAAAGGCTCATTACTAAATGTAAACATTGTTTATTTACTAGAAAAATCTCTGCAGCCGTGTTAAGAGCTGCTAAAAACTTGTTGGGAAATTTAAGTTGTTTAATACTATACAGGGTGTCCCCCATATATTGCATAATAATGCACTGGCGTGTTCTTTGGTCAAAAAGAGACAAAAAAGTTCTAATAAACATATATTCGCAAATGCATAGTTTCCGAGATAAACACTGATTTTGTACTACAGGATATCTACCGACTTATGTAAATTGTAAAATCCGAACATTAAGTAGGCTTACTACTTTTTTTATTAAATTAATTTTTTTTACGTGTCTTAATTAGACGTTTTTTCGATTTGTTATCATGGCTCCGATTACATATCCTGTGGAAGAGTTAGTAGATATGGTTTTTGTTTATGGTTTAGCCGATGGAAATTCGTTGCTGGCACCCCGTTTGTATGAAGAACGATATCCCAACAGAAATTTGCCGCACCTCCAAATGTTTGCAAGAGTTTTCCAACGTTTTTGAGAGACTGGAAGAGTAAAATTGAAAGAAACCAGGGAAAGAGCTAATGTTAGACCTGTGCAATTAGATGAAGCAATTTTGGCTAGAGTTGAAGAAGATTCAACAACCAGTACAAGACGAATTTTCTCCATGGAAAATACGAGCAAAGGCACTGTTTGGCGAATTCTTAAAGATCACACCCCTTTCACTATCAACAAGTGCAAGCTTTAACCGAAGGAGACAGTGAAAACAGAGAAGCTTTTTGTGGTTGGGCTATACTTCGTGAACAAGTAAACGTTCATTTCCCGGCGAATGTCTTATTTACCGAAGAAAGCCACTTTTACGCGAAACGGGATTTTTAATCACCACAATGAGCACATATGGAGCGATGAAAATCCCCATTCAATAGTTGAAACACGTCATCAAAGACGCTTTTCTTTCAAAGTTTGGGCTGGAGTTATAGAAGATCAATTACTAGGACTCAGTTTTCTTCCAAACAGGCTAACAGGAGATGCATATCTTCAATTCTTACAAAACAAATTGGAAGCAATAGTTGATGATATGCCGTTACATACTGGTCGAAATGCATATTTTATGCAAGATGGCGCAACCGCACATTATTCTGTACAAGTAAGGAACAACTTAAGCGAAACATTCAGCAATAACTGGATTGGACGTGGTATTCCGGTGCCATGACCGCCTCGTTCACCAGATCTAAACCGCTGGATTGTTGCATATGGGGTTATCTAAAACAAATAGTTTACTCTGAACCAATTCATGACGTAGATTATTTAAGCAATAAAATTAACTATGCTTTTAACCAAGTCAGGCAAGTTCCGGGGATTTTTGAACGAATACGAAGCTCTTTTAGGGGAAGAATTCGTACATGCGTCGAAGAAAATGGTAGACACATTGAACATCTTTTGTAACAGTTTATTTTAGTTTTTAGATGATTGTTTATTGCTTTTTTTGTGAACATATTTTTAAACAGTGCTTATCTCGAAAACTATGCATTTGCAAATATATGTTTATTAGGACTTTTTTGTTTCTTTTTGACCAAAGAACACGCCAGTGCATTATTACGCAATCCATGCGGGACAACTGTATTATGATACTAGTGTATAATTACGCCTTTATGCACATGCGACAAGTTTAAGAGCACGACGCAAAGCTTTCACAACCTCTGTCCAAAGTTATCTGATCCAGATAGTGGATTTTAAACTAGAAAAAAGTTAAATTCAAAAATTTCCTTGAACTTTGGAATCTATATATAACAGGAAATAACTTTAAAAGCCATTGAAATCACGTTAACTAATTGATTCTGAATTTGAAAAAATATTCAGACAAAAAGAACATGGCGAAACATATTAACAGCAGTATAATAAATACTATTGTTTATTGTGCTGAGAACAATCTGACATTAAGATGGTCTTCGAAAGAGATAATTTGTCATGTAGAAGCAGTAAACCAACCAGAAAGACATACAATGTTTAACTTTTCAAATAATATTCAAAATGAAGTGCCAAACCATTCACACCCTTTAAACTTGGTAGGTATTTATACTGCCAGCGTATTATAAACAATGATACTAACAACAGTTGTTGGCACTGTTTAACATTTAGTTGTATCTTTTTGGTCATCTGAAAGGATGTGACTTTTCGCGTGCCTCCAAATTGTTTTAGAACGTTTTAATTACCGTTATCAATTTGTAGTCGCTATCACGGCCACAAGAATTCGTGAAGTGCAAACATTTGGAGCCAGGCGGAGGGTAAGAAAGACTTGCTGCTGATAGTCCGATATCGGTCAGGTATAAACCAACGAGTTGGGCAAGTTCCGCCGCCTCTCCGGCTCCTACCTAATTGTCATGTTTTAGCCCCACTCTAGATCCATCAGCGATGTCCGCTCACTCAGAAGAAAGATCTAACCCGTTCCTTTCAGAATCCAGACCAGAACCTGAGCCCCAGCCGGGGGCTCATAAGTCTTTGGGTCCAAGAGGGCTCTACCAGTCACCACCAGTCCAGATACCTGACCGTTAGAACCAGAACCTAGTCCCGAACTATCTGTCCTTTCTAGTCCATTTAAGTTCGATTTCCAGTTCCTAACTGAGAAGTTGAACTGCCTAAGCCACCCTTACCTGACCAGAAGCTTCCCTTGCCTCGGTTAGTAAAACTACCTAAGCAATCCGGTACAGAACCCACCCCATCCTGATAATCGCGAAGCGTATAGGAATAACATCGTGCCGCTAACAATTAGGTCCAGAACCTACCCTATTCTGTTAATCACGAAGCGTGTAAGAATAACCTAGTGCCGCTAACGATTAGCTTCAGACGTACCCTATTCTGTTAGTCGCAAAGCGCATAGGAATAACATCCTGCCGCAAGCGATTAGCTCCAGATCTACGCTGTCCTGTTGATCTTAAATTATCTATCCTGTCCAGTAACCTGTGAAAGCGTCCTGTTAATAAATAAGTCCTCCTGACATCGACAGCTCGCCGTAAACATCCACCAGCCTGAGGTTCGAAGCGGCCTAAATTCAGTTTAATTCGCAAGGCGAGAGCTAGCATAGTATTTGAATTGTAAGACGAGCACGCACCGCCGTCGCTCAAAATTTTCCAGAAAAGTCTTAATGAAACGCACGACCAAGGCCGCCCTCGAACTTTAAAATTTCTAAATTAACTTAACTAGAGCTGCAAGCGCTTTCGTTTGCTCTACCTGGGGTGGCTAATTGAAACAAATCTTTAGCTCCTGCTATTTGTTTCGCCATTTATTTATTCTTTTCCAAACCAACGCATTTTGTACCTGGATCAAGTTCCTATCGTTTGCAATTTGCTCTTTTGACCTGTGCTATCTCTTATCGGAGTGCGAGCCTTCTTTCGGGCACGAAATTTTTCGTCCGGGCATTTTGCTGTCTTCGCTTGAGCCCGCCGATACCGGCGAGGCTAAGCCTTGTTTTTAATTAAGCCAAATTACGTGCGCTCAACCAATTTCAATGAGCAGTGTTTGTGTTCTAAGGGCTGATTGTAATCAGGTACGATTGCGCTTTTTCTGTTTTATTATCTACATACTAATTATATCTTTCTTAGCTCTTAATCTTAATTATCCGTTTCAACAGCGAGTTTATCTCGGAGGCCAGGTCTTGTCGCATTTTCGGCACCTGCTGGGTCCGGCGTATTTGCTGCCGTTTGAAGATGCTATTGCAGCAATTTTCGGCGTTTCCCCGGCGACTTCAACAATGATTATTGCCGTTCACGTCCAGCTTACGTTTCGAGGTTAGTTAGTGCTACTCCGAGATTTATATTACTTCGACTTATTTTCAATACCAGAAATTTACATCTGTGTATTTTAAACCCGTCAATATTTAAAATTTAAATTCATACGTTTTGCCATTATTAACCTGTAATGTTCAATTTCATACATCCTGTTATTTTAATATTTAAAGTTTTATGCTCAGTTTTTAAAGTTGCTATTTTGATGTGTATTTCGACCCTCTGTAAAAGGTACAGTCACGCCTATTTATTTTCAATAGCCTAACAGAAGGTTTTATTAGATGACTGTGATAAGCTTATCCCACGAGTGTTTTTTGTAAAGTTTTTAAAATAACCCGAAAGGGGTTCTTAATTTTATGCGTGTCGAAACCTTCAGTTAAGATACACAATTTTGTCATTACATTATTTACATTTTAATTATCCTGATTATTGATTATTGACATTTCAAAACTTCTTATTGTTGATTAATTAAACGCTAGTCACTTGTAATTTATTTTTCTTCTTGTTATTTGAAATCTTTTGATTTCTGGCACCCATTTCCATTTTCCTTTCCTTTTTTGAAGACATTCCAGGGTACATAGCTGATGATCTGAACCTACGATCTAAGGCCGCCGATATTTGAGCTAGTCGGCCATCGCGGTGAGTAAGAAACAGTTTTTCAGAGCTGCCGTGGTGTATAAATGGTAGGGGGGTTGATCTGCGATTTTTACTACCATTGCTTATTTTATTAATTAATCGCAGGTCGGCTTTCTTATTGTTTCACTGGCGCGACCAACGCTATGGGGCTCGATTTTGGTAGTTACATCAGCTGTGTTTACCTGGATGTCTTTATTTATCAATATTTAATTTTGTATTCATTTTTCTATTCACTTTTGTAATTTTCACATCTTGTTGTAGTGCACGTATTTATATTTGACTTTCTTTTCTTTTCCTTTCTTTACTTATCCTTTCGTCGGTTGCTTATTGACTTTTCTTCCCTCATCTTTCTTGACGAATGATTGGTTTAGCGGTATGTTTATAGGTAGTGTGATGGACTTTGTTGAAAGGGTATGCTTTGGTGAGTGAGGTTTCTGAATGGTTTCTTTGATTGGTTGCGTGTGTGCTTTGGTAGTGTAGTATGATTGGTTTTTCCTTATCCTTCCTTTGGTTGCTTATCGGTGGGTCGAGGGCCTGCGTGAATTACTTGTGCGGTTTGGTGTTGTTTACTCCATCTTTGGGAATTTTTAAGTAATTGCCTTGCCGTACTTGTATTTACTAAGGGTCTCGACGGGTTGTTTCCGGGTTGTTTTTTTTGGCTTTTAATTTTTTCAAATGCGTTGATTATGCATTTCTTTTTGGATGCGAGGCTCTTGTTGGCTGCGTCCGATGTGAGGCAGTCCTTGTTTTAGGCCCCTGTTCGGTGTAAACAGGGTGTCTATATTTTTTCTGTGTCCGATGTGGTGCAGGTTTTTCTTCTGTCGGACGTGACAGGAGATATTTTTTGCGTCGATTTTGATGCGCTATTGCATCTTGTTACGCATTGTTTTATGCAATTTTTTTGCGTCTTTTTACGCATCTTGTTGAGTGCGGATTTTTCCTTTGCGATTGAAGGCGATTTGCTTTCCTTGTGTTTCCTCTTCTTTAAGCGTGTCCATGTCTCCGTAAACCCGGGTCACGGCATGGAATGGTAGACCTAGCCAGTCGAAGCTTGGATGAGTGGGTGTGGCAGCGTGAGTTTTTCCGAACTCTGGTTTTTTGGTTCATTTTCCTCTTCTTTCCTTTTCTCTTTTCCTTATGTCCCGTTTTCTCTTCTGTTTTTAAAAGTTGCTGTAGGGTATGTTCCCTATGGATTTTGCATTCTAGTGCTTTTCACTTTCCTTTTTACTTGCCATTACTTCCGTTTCATTTGAGGATTTTTTCAAAAGCGCTTCGCTTATTTGGATTTGGACTATGGTATTATAGGATATTGTGACCGTGGAAACACCTACAGTGTTTCTTTTAAAAACTTGTTTTCTTAGTGCTTTTTGTTTCTTGCATAGGGTGGTAGGTTGGGCATGCAGGGAAGGTCACTGTTTGGGAACGTCATCATCTAGTTCTTCCCCTTTGTAACATATAGGGTGGTTGGTTGGCATGCAGGGTCGGTCTCTTTTTTGGGAAACTTTTCCATCAAATATTTTATTATTTCCTTTCCCCATCTCGCTTCACGAGATATTTCCCAAGCGTCAGGTCGACATTATCAGTTTCTTTAGTGGCCTGTATTGCTTGTGGTACGCACGAGTTTATGTTTATATTTCATTTTTTTGACAATTTTTCCTCCATACTTTTACTATTAGGTTACCTTGGTTTTGGAGTGAGTGATGACGATGCGGTTCGAGTTTTTCGGATGTTTGTAGTTTCGGATGTTTGTAGTAGGGTGGATTGTGTCCTATGTGATGCAATCGTTTTTGCTGTGTTTAGCAGTTTTTTAGGCTTCTGTCCGGTTTAGACAGAACGTCTATTTTTTTGGCGGTGTCCTATGTGGTGCCCCTGTTATTTTTA
Source organism: Agriotes lineatus (assembly GCA_940337035.1). Taxonomy (NCBI): domain Eukaryota; kingdom Metazoa; phylum Arthropoda; class Insecta; order Coleoptera; family Elateridae; genus Agriotes; species Agriotes lineatus. The sequence goes on from CALNHX010005406.1 coordinate 85,378, forward strand.
AGCCGATTTATAAGGGTTGTTTCCCTTGGCTTATATTCTCGAAAGAGGATTTTTCGATAGCGTTTCGCTTTGTGTGGTGGCATCATCGATCTCACTCTCTAATTCCTTGGTTTCCTGCATCTTTTCATGTTCCATACTTTAAACTTTTTTATGGTTTTTAGGGCTTTTTTGTCCTGGGTTTTACCCGAATTTTTTTTGTCGTAGTATTTTCACTTCTGCGATGTTTCATACAGGAGTAAGTTTTTGTGACTTATCTCCGGTGTTTCGCTGTGTGGTAGTTCACACGGTGTTTTAGTGTGCAGTCGTTCCTGGACTGTTCACTTTTCCTTGACCAGCAGGGTTTAGGGTTTTCTGCTTTGGCGCTCTTCTTCACAGTCGCTTACATTCGCGGTGATCACTACGGGGGCCCGCGCTGAGTGTCTGTGAGTGACAGCGTCCTCACCTTTTGTTAATTTCTCATTTCACTGCAATAGCTTCTTTCAAACAGCCCTGCGTTGACTGACTGACTGACGGACATCGGACTTATCCCTTCCAAATCCCTCTTCATTATACTATCTTCCTTTACTATACTCTTTTAATACCCAAGTATCCCTTTTTCCGATTTCTTTTCTTCTCTACCTTATTGGCTAATTCCAAATCCCATTTCTTAGTTCCATGCCAATTTCCGGCTGCTGCCTCAGCCGTTGGCTAAATCTCAGCAACTTTTCAGTACGCTGACTAGTCCAATGTGTGTATTCTGCCAGTACACATTTAAGGTAACCTTCTGATTAGTTCGTTTTCCGTTGGCTATGGTACAGAGCTAAGCGTCTAACTTATCCACCGACGCGCCTTTTTCATCTAGCGCGACGGATCGGTTTAGCACTTTGCTCACGACTATTCCCTCCGTAAAACTTTCTATCCCTTCTTCTTTTCTTAACTTTACTCTTTTATTTCCCATCTATTTCCCTATTTTCCTTTCGCCTTCTTTTGACTGAAGATTACCTTTCAATTGCTTTAGCATAATCATACCTCAGGTATTTCTCTTGGCCGTGGGGAGTGAAACAAATCTTTAGCTCCTGCTATTTGTTTCGCCATTTATTTATTCTTTTCCAAACCAACGCATTTTGTACCTGGATCAAGTTCCTATCGTTTGCAATTTGCTCTTTTGACCTGTGCTATCTCTTATCGGAATGCGAGCCTTCTTTCGGGCACGAAATTTTTCGTCCGGGCATTTTGCTGTCTTTGCTTGAGCCCGCCGATACCGGCGAGGCTAAGCCTTGTTTTTAATTAAGCCAAATTACGTGCGCTCAACCAATTTCAATGAGCAGTGTTTGTGTTCTAAGGGCTGATTGTAATCAGGTACGATTGCGCTTTTTCTGTTTTATTATCTCCATACTAATTATATCTTTCTTAGCTCTTAATCTTAATTATCCGTTTCAACAGCGAGTTTATCTCGGAGGCATTTTCGGCACCTGCTGGGTCCGGCGTATTTGCTGCCGTTTGAAGATGCTATTGCAGCAATTTTCGGCGCTTCCCCGGCGACTTCAACAATGATTATTGCCGTTCACGTCCAGCTTACGTTTCGAGGTTAGTTAGTGCTACTCCGAGATTTATATTACTTCGACTTATTTTCAATACCAGAAATTTACATCTGTGTATTTTAAACCCGTCAATATTTAAAATTTAAATTCATACGTTTTGCCATTATTAACCTGTAATGTTCAATTTCATACATCCTGTTATTTTAATATTTAAAGTTTTATGCTCAGTTTTTAAAGTTGCTATTTTGATGTGTATTTCGACCCTCTGTAAAAGGTACAGTCACGCCTATTTATTTTCAATAGCCTAACAGAAGGTTTTATTAGATGACTGTGATAAGCTTATCCCACGAGTGTTTTTTGTAAAGTTTTTAAAATAACCCGAAAGGGGTTCTTAATTTTATGCGTGTCGAAACCTTCAGTTAAGATACACAATTTTGTCATTACATTATTTACATTTTAATTATCCTGATTATTGATTATTGACATTTCAAAACTTCTTATTGTTGATTAATTAAACGCTAGTCACTTGTAATTTATTTTTCTTCTTGTTATTTGAAATCTTTTGATTTCTGGCGCCCATTTCCATTTTCCTTTCCTTTTTTGAAGACATTCCAGGGTACATAGCTGATGATCTGAACCTACGATCTAAGGCCGCCGATATTTGAGCTAGTCGGCCATCGCGGTGAGTAAGAAACAGTTTTTCAGAGCTGCCGTGGTGTATAAATGGTAGGGGGGTTGATCTGCGATTTTTACTACCATTGCTTATTTTATTAATTAATCGCAGGTCGGCTTTCTTATTGTTTCATAATAACTTCCCTAAAATAATTGTGGCTTTTGCTTAACCAAACCTAAAATATGGAGAAACCCGGGACCGACGAGCCGAAACTAAATTGTTTAAATTTGATCTACTTCCTTGATCTTAGGACAGGGGGGACATTCTATATCCGCTGCTGCAGACCGCTGCTCTTCGCTCTGATGATACCAACGCACCGCAAAAGCCCCAGAACCTTTATTTATTTAATTTTCCTGTAAATAGTTTGAAGATAACATTTATTTTTATTTTCTTTCCGTTGTAAAATAGATAAACAAAATAAACATTTGTGTATACTTGACTCGAATCTCTCTTACTGCAGCTGTTAACTACCTTGGACCAGAGCTACCAGCGAGAATTAAACACTTAAAGTAATCAGAACTTGATTTCGAGCATAAAAGTAAAAATTTATAGAATTACGTAACGTTGCAAGGTGGTATAGATTTATGTCGCTAGTAACAGTTTTTTTGAAAAAGCATTGTAACACTAGATTGTCATAAAAATATAAGCTAGTGAAAATGAAAACAACAATAGACTTGCCCGAGTGGCAGACATGGCTTCCCCAAACGAATTTGTGCTATCATTTTATATTCTGAAATACACAAACATTATATAACAAAACAGCTGTTTTCGGTGTCTATGTTTGATCAGAATATTGTGATGCAAAAATATGCTGCCTATGAACAGAGCAATTTATGTGAAATCAGAAACACGTTTTGGACCTTAAAACATTTATTCAGACTTTTTCATTCACATTAGTAAAAAGGAAGCTCGCCCTGATAACAACTTTACCAGGAAATTAATTAATATTGTAAATGAAACAAATGTATTTATATTACATATTTATTTTGAAAAATCAAGTAACGAAGTACATTTACATTAAAGAATTAGCTAGCTATTATATAACAGTTACAACAGTTCTACCTGGAATCAGTATAACAACGGAAAAGTAAAATTTCCTCTGATTCTTCAAAATGTAAATGAAGGAATGGTTAAGTTTGTAAACAGAAGACGAGGATTTATTCAATGGATGTCTTATCTCTTTTCAACTAAGATTAGAAGAAGAGATCAAATAGTAATAATTTTTTGCATAATTTTCCATTTTTGCAATCTACAACCCTAAGGTGCGACTGTGTGCTTCTTATGTGATGAATAGGCAATGCAAAAATATTAGAGCAGAATTAAAGGAAAAATTATTGAGGTACAGTAACCAGAAGAAAAAGTAATAATTAAGTTATCAATGTAATATTACAAATAAAAATGAGATATATATATTACTAAGTCGATCTATGCAACGTTTACAATTATTGCGGCCCGTTTACATAGTGCCCGACAAATAGGATGCCCGCTGAGTTTCTCAAAACGTAAACAAAAGGATGGTCCGTAATAAACTTCTTAGGCGGGGCTGGCGGTGGTGCAGAAGCACGAATAAATTCTGTAATTACTGAAAAGAAACAAATAGAGTAATTAATAACCCGCCCATGTCCTGAATTAAGATTATATTAGTTCTTAGGTTAACACTCTGAAAAATGGTTAGATTCAAAACCTACAAAGAAAGACAAGAAAGTTGAAATCTAATAAGCGAATAGGTCACCAAACAGCACAATTTAGATATAAAATAAGCAACCGTAACATTAAAAAGTGTACAGAAATTTAAAAACACTATTAGGTTAATTTCTATTCGTAACGCCCCTTATAGAAATCAGCTAGTTCTCGTTCATTTCGAGCTAAGCTGGCCCTGCTCATATGTTTATCCAAGGTTTGAAAAGAATGACGCAACCTGCAATTCGGCGAAGGGACTCCACACTTGTTTAGGCCACTTCCATAACTATTAATAGCGTCTGCATAGTTTTATGGAAATTACCTTTTCTGCCGTTACACCCCGCGCAAAAGGAGATTTCGCATTACGATCAGCATTCGAGTTGAGGTTTTAGTAACAACACCTCGTTTTAACGGGGGGGGGGGGGGGGGAATTCGTGGCACCGGCCGACCTTAGCTGGGCTGTCGCCTGTCGGTCATCCAAAATTAATTCCAATCGAGGCAATAGATCATACAGACCATGTCGTGTGATGCGGTAACAAAGTTTGTGATTGCGTACTGGAAGGATGCTTCTACTGTTGAGTTTGCTTCAAGTCGACTACAGGCGGAATTATAATTAAGGCCCCCTTTTTATCATAGTAATTACGAAGAATCGATATCGTGGCAAGTTGCCGTTTAGTGTATTCTTCAAAATCACCGTTGGTGGAGTTGTAGCTGCCTTCTTTTCTTGCATCAGCGTACTGAGATAACTGATCCCACTGTTTGGTTGTTAAACTCCACGGCTTCCGTCAATATCATCTCCAAGACAACCTTATCTTCCGCCCCTCGGCACAAGGTGACATTCTGCCATCAACAAGAACGTTCTCCAATCAACCGGGGTAGAAATTATTTGTAATTGAATGGGTTTATGTTGTGTCATGAAGGGCGCCCATATACAAGTGTTTCGCCCTTTGCAATCTAAGTACAGCTTTTTCATTGGCGTTTTGTGCGCTAGTTTAATGCAAAATTATTAACTTATTCAAGGCGTTGCTCTTGCTTGTGGTTTGGTAATATTTACTATTCTGACATTGGCTGAATAGAATAACTACGGTACAATATTTATGTAGTTTTTAACTACGATGACGGCTTCTAGGATTCAGGGCTAAGTTTAACATGTCACTTGGTTTTTGCTTTATTCAACCGATAGCTCGTAAAGTTGCCACCTTATTTTTCTATGTAATTGATAGCATTTCATAGTGACAATGACTGATCGCAGACACATTGAGAATCAACCTAGGTCAGTTCCCATTGGCCAGGGCTCGTTACACATCATTCCGAAGAATTATTGTGACAATTTGACCCCTTGTTTTAAGTTCTGGATAGACTAAGGCGGATTGAGAAATAACTTGTGGCGCTTTAGGCAAATGACATCTTGTAGTTCATTAGCTACACTTCGGTGTATCGTCCCACCCCCTTGTATTATCTGTATCTAGCCGAAGTCTTTCGTTATATAAAGCTAGGATGCGTAGCTTTGCGAGTAATCAAAACATCCGATTTCAAACCTTCCGGGGGATATTAGTCTTTCCATTTTGGCTAAGCGACGTCCTAGCTTCACTAGGGCGACTTGAGCTTGTCTTGGTTGTAAGTACCGTTTTATTATATAAGAAAACTAACAATAATCTTGTGTTTCTAAGAAAGTGTGTTCTTTACGCAGTGTGACAGTTATAAAAAGAATAAACGCTTGCTGTGATATAGCAAAATCATCAATAGAAAATATTTTATTTGAAATCGGCATTAAAGTACCTCGAAATAGTCATTAAAATACGAGAAATCGGCATAAAAGTAATCCATTGTTTTACGACTTTTTTGTAGGTGGCGAGGCGACAGATAAACGTCAACCAATGCTAACATAACCTACAAAAGTTGGTTAAAATGTTGTAATTTCACGATTTCTCGATTTCAAATAAAACATAATGTATTCCTCGACACTGAAGTTTCTTTTTATCCCTCATGTTGTTTAATTTGCCTTGGCCTTACGGGCCTCGGCAACTAAATTTCTCATTCGCGATAAAACAAAAAGCTAAACTTCAGTGCCTTGGTATACAAACTACTATAAATTTACATCATATTAAAGGTTAGATGATAACATTAAAAAATATTTGTATACTTTAAGAGCTTCAGAAGATGCTTTAATTTTTTTTATCTACTCCAGTGGGATAAGTAACGCATTACGTCACTCATTTGACACTATTTCAGTTACGTAATGAAGCTCATTACACCACTCAGTTATGTAATGGTTTCATTACGCAACTGAGTTGTGTAATGACTTCATTACGTAACTGAAATAGTGTCAAATGAATGACATAATGACATTTGCCTACTAAAATAGTTTTGAAAATGACAGATCTGACATTTCTCTTAATGCACTTTTCTCAATTTTAGGCAGTCGTAGATAAAATTTTGTACAATACATGTGTGATAATGCATCATTAATATACTTGTGTGCTTACATAACTCGTGCTACGCACTCGTTTGTAACTTACACACACGTATATTAATGATACTGTTATCCCACTTGTATAGTAAATAACTATTATTCAATTTTGACAGTTTACAGTGACATTATTAACTCCATAACAAAATTCATAAACAGTCTATGATTCACAAGTGAAAAGTTTTTTATCTGAAATCGGCAGTGAAGTACGCCGAAATCGTCATTAAAATGCGAAAAATCGGCAGTGAAGTAATCCATTGTTTTACGACTTAATTCACTAGAAAATTAAAAAAGTTTAATTCACTAGAGAATTAAAAAAGTTTCAATGAAGAACAACATATTTTTATTATTGCTACAAATATTTACATTCAATTATCCTTTTTCTTTGTAGTGTGTAATATATAATAACTAAAATTTAGATCAAATCGACGATGAATGGGCAAATGTATATCTTAATTTGAATATTTTTAAATTTTTTATTCAAAATTTCGTCAAAATTGAATAAAAACATATACAGTGTGACTAGTAAAGTTCGCATCATATGGGATTTTTTTTTATTAATAGCTTTATTCGAAATTTGACGTTGGCATCAATTTCTGCTTCGATCGAGATGAAAATTAACCAAAAAAATAATAGTAACGTCATTCGCATTATTTGTCAAATTTTATTTTTTTTCAAAAAAAAATTCAAAAGTAGGGTTATTTCTCAAAATATCGAAAAAAAGTTAGTAGAAAAAGTTGTTTTAAATGCAATTTTTAGCCGATATGCAAAATTTCAGCTGTATAAGATAATTTAGATTTTTTGCCCATTTTTTGTAAATTGAACTACTGTTGCAAAATAAGACTCAACGCAACCTACATAAAACTTCTTAGCTTTAACAATGCTTTATTCCAGACAGATTTTCTTTAAAGTAGCGCCATATTAAATATGTGTTTTTCTACAAAATCCAAATAGAGCTATTAAAATTTGGTCACATGTGATGCAAAGTTCATTTGTTTTTGACCCTGTATAATGTAACTCCATTAAATACCGACTTTTGAAAACGCAGTTTGTGTCTAAAAGTAATACACACACAAGGTCAAAAACAAATAAACTTTGCATCACATGTGACCAAATTTTAATAGCCTTATTTGGATTTTGTAGAAACACACATTTAATATGGCGCTACTTTAAAGAAAATGTGTGTGGAATAAAGCATTGTCAAAACTAAGAAGTTTTATGTAGGTTGCGTTGAGTCTTACTTTGCAAGAGTGGTGCAATTTAAAAAAATGGGCAAAAAATCTAAATTATCTTATATAGCTGAAATTTTCCGCATGGGCTAAAAATTGCATTTAGAAAAACTTTTTCTAATAACTTTTCTCGATAGTTTGAGAAATAACCCCACTTTTGAATTTTTTGTAGAAAAAAATTAAAATTTGGCAGATAATGCGAATGACGTGACTATAATTTTTTTGGTTAATTCTCATCTCGATCGCAGCAGCAATTGACGCTAAAGTCAAATTTCGTAAAAAACTATTAATAAAAAAATCCCATATGATGCGGACTTTACTGGTCACACTGTATAAGCCCCATGAATTAAACATTTATTAACTCAGAGATATGATCTCACTCGCCCTACGTGCTCGTGAGCTCAACATCTTTTCGTGAATCGACCTATGTTTAATTCACTTGGTGTATAATATTTATTATCCTATTTATACATTTTTTTTGTTTTCATTCCAGCTGCTCTCTTCGTGTATAGAAGAGATCCCGACCAGATTTGGGATTTCTAAAGCTAATAATAGAATTTTTGCATCGATTTAATTATTTTCTAATCTCAATTTGTGACGAAATATGTGAATACTCAAATCAAAGCATTTGCTAGAAATGATAAAATCGTAACGTCGCGTTGCTTTCAAAATACTGAAACGCTTAAGGATTTTCTGTTGGTTTGCTTTAAAAACATTATTTTCTACAGGCTAAATCTCGATTAAAAAGTTCTTTCGTCTTTTACGTAAGAAATGCAAAAGGTGCTAACTGCGTAGTGTGTTGAAAATACAAAAACACTCTAGAGCAATCATGCATGTAAGCTAGATAAAGATCAAGCAAAAGTGCAACGAGACAAAAGACAGCGTAGAAACTAAAGCACAAGCAGTAATGTCTGAAAGGCACTTACCGGCGGTTGAAGCAGCAGCGGTTGTTCCCTTTTCTTCAACTTCAACGAAAGTCTTCTGGATCACTTTGCTGATTTTCAATAGCTCTTGTTTGGCTCCAATTCCGGTAAAGTTTGCGTAATCTTCGAAAGCATCTACGACGCCCAACTAAAAGATTGGAGCCATTAACTAGAGGTACTTAAAAAACAAGAAAAGCTATTTACACTCTGTAGGATGGGTTTGAACTGGATGGTGCTTTCAATCTTGTACTTAGGAATTTGCACATGGACGCGCTCCCAGCTGTATTTGGGCTTGGTGAGGACCTTCACGATGTGGGTTTCTAGAGCGGGCAGGCCGTCAACATAGTTGGGCAGAATAAAGGTCATGGTGACATCATCGCCTTCGTAGGGCATCTCCAAAAACTTGGCGTTGAGCTCAGGGCTCTCGTAGTAGTTAAAGTAGTTGGTGAGCTCCATCATGTCAACCTTGATCTGCTTCTCCTTGCTGAGATGGAAGGGCTTCTTCTTAGTGGCGTTCTCCTTAAACGGTGTCTTCCAGGTGCCCTTGAAGTACATGGCGTTGATGAGCACGGTGCTAGTGGCTGCGTTCAGATCGCCTGGACTGATAAGGTTTTTGATCTTGTCGTGGGTCTTCTCCTCCACCCACTTGTTCATCTCCTGCGCGGCCAGCTCTGTGTTCTCGAAGTCGATGTTCTGGATTTCGGATTTGAAGACGTCGACGGCGGTGCTCTTAAACGAGTCGCTGATTTTGAAGCCCTTCTTGACGTATACCTTGTTGGCGCTGCTCAGGGTGTACTTGTCGTTGCCCTGGAGGCTGGGGGCCAGCTTGGTAAAGGTCTCCTTGATCTTCTCGTCGGACTCGGGCAGTCGCAAGCCGGATGATAGTTGCTTGGCGGTGTTGCCCTTGGCGCCAGCATGAACCAGGGCAAGAATTACATCGACAGATAAGGGACATACGAGAAAGTTTCCGGACTGAGACTTCAGCATTTCCTAAAAATAACAAAACGTGATATATTTAAAAATTATTGAATTTTGGAAAATAGCTCTTAGGAACGTTCCTAAAGCAATGACTCATAAGCTATGACAAACAATAAACATCTAGAAATCGAAGAAAACAAAAAAGTATTCTAATTGGGTGCAATTGTAAATTTTATCTACTCCAGTCTACGCCTTTACGGTGAAATCGTGAATCTCTTGAGCTACGCTTCGCTAATTACACGATGTGTCTTAATCCTAACGGGGACAAATAAAGGGCAACGCCATTTCGCTTGTGGTGGCTGCACTAAAGTGGAGTGTGGACCTGTCGGTAGTTCGCTGTACCTGGGCGCGTTGTGCCTGGTGTGCGCTATCACGGTAGGTGGCACTGGTGGCTGAGCTACGCTTCGCTTCGTTAATTACGCGATTTAATTAAAACTTTATTTTTCGTACTTTTTTTGAAACTAAAATCCGGCCTACGATAATTCTAAAAGTTTTCAGCTATCATACAATTTAATTAGTCCATACATACAAACAAACAGACCACCAATTTTATGGTATAGGATAGTTGCAATTAGAGAGGGAGAAGAACACTATTCGCAAAAGAGAAATGACAACTTGGGTTTAGTAACAGAATCGAGATGCGTTGCGGTACGTATTTAAGCGATTTCATATTAAATATCACTAAAATACGGTAGCGGTTGAAAAAAATCTCTATTGATAGACATGTGCAGTAATCCTTTGTGCTATATGGTAAATGACCAAAAGATAATATTTTGAAAATTTGTATGTGTTATAGCCTTTGAAATGCAGGAAGGCGTTTTGTTAACATACCTTAAAGAAAAAAAAATCCGAATTTTTTTCGCTTTATCATTCTACTGTAAAGACACTAATCTATCGACCTACTTTTCTACGTTCCCTAGAAAAGTTTAATTTCAAAAAATGGTCTAAAAACAGTTCAAGCAAAACTGCAAAAAGTAATACAAAATAGGCAACACACCAATCAACAGCAAAACCCAAAAGTATTCCCAGGGTACAAAAGTAAGCGGATTATACTAATCTTCTTGTTGAAAGATATCTTTGATGAATGACGTAAGTAATAGCTTGGTTTGCGAAATGTCTTAATTTTGTTTTTATAATTGTTACTTCGACACGAAGTGTACGAAGTATTGAAATTCCCTCATATCGAAAACCACTCTGAGTCAAATATCTCTAAAATTCGGGCCAACCGACTAATGAAGCCACTATATTAAATCTCCTTCTCGGCGGTGCGGATCTTTGGTGAAGATCCCAGCCCACTAGATCAATCCCCAGTATTGGGGGGTGCCTAAACGTGATGTGCGGGGAATGTATGTTCGTATGTGTACACGATTCCGGTCGCCAGGAACCTTCCTGAAGTCTTGGATCGTTTTCATACGATAGGTCCTCCGAAAATGAAGGCAACTTCAACTTTTGAGCTATGGTCGTTGTTGGTTTTTTTTTTTTTCTTTTGATAGATAACTGGTTCATAGCATTTCATTGTATTAGCGAAACGGAGTGATGCTGAGTATCGAAGTATTCTTGGAAAGCACGGAAGGGCGCTTTTCTTGGTGGGGGGTACCGTATATTTTCACTCTTATTATTCACAGACGAATAACATCGTATTCCAAACATTGCACATAAAATAATAAAAAACTTATAAAATTTCCACCTAAAAGTTTTGAATGACAAATAATAATCAGTATATTGATAATTGTAACCATTTATTTATGATATAACATTAATTATAAAATATAGTTACATTCAGTTTATACAGTTTATAATTTATATACATATTTACACAATAACCTACTGTAGGTACGTTTCCCAAATAAGCAATTTTAGTGCATGCCGGGAATCTATTAGTTCTGGAAGTAATGCTTGTAAATAAAACTGTTTTAGTTTTGGTAGCATACTTTTTCCCAGAACGAAATATTTTTGCGGATTACCTCCACGAATATACCGGTGGGAGTCCAAACAACAAAATAGCAAAGGTCTTTTTCTGTTTTATTTAATTGTCCTTGAATTGAATTTGGTACATATAATTATCACGCTGTTTTAGCTTTAGTTGCCTTTCTCGAATTTCACAGAAATGTATTTTGTTATTTGCAACACCTTCCATGGGCGTAAACATCTTCGCACTGTAAGTGCATTTTATTTCTATTATGGCGTTATCATTTACTAAACCGTCAGGTGATGCAGCTAAAAAAGGATGATCTTCACTGACGAAATGACGAATAAGCCACATGAACTGACCGTCATTTGCATCGTTTCATGAAACACTTCAACTGCTCTGTGTTCGTTGTCGTTACATTAACGGGTAGTAGCACTTCCTGAAAACAGCTGGTATAGCATATTTTTACCGTATTAGTACATGAGGTTGTACGGCGCAACTTGCAAATACCCCCAAAGTTCGATGCCGTAACCCTTTTGCGTCGTTCTTCATACCAACAATTACTTCTATGCTGCCCGACAGTTTCTTCTAATATGTTGATTATATTTTGCGATAACCCTTGCAAGATTTGCTGCGCGTTCTGCATATATCTTCTTCCGCCATATCTGGACCATAACCTGCATCCGCGTCCGCAAACGGTTTTATTTTGGGTTTATTCTTGGAATTCCCCTTTTCCCTACGAAGCTCCAACTTTCGTTTTGGTTTTTCGCAGTACAATAGAGTTTACTTGCCCGGTATTGTGTTGGCTGTAGTTTGTATCACTTCGTGAAGCATTCCTACTTTATTGTGTGCTACAACTGCTACCTCACATCGATTTTGATAAGATCTTCGGAGGGCAAAATTGGTAATTGCTGTTCGAAATCTAAGTACATTTTCGGAAATTGCATTTTTCAAACGTATTTCAGTTTTTGGTTCTTTTGCACACTCTCTAATTTTGTTGATAAAGTTCCGTAAAATGTATTTTTTGCATTCAATTTTTTGGATGACTGTTGTTGGACCATAAGGCATGCATGCCAATAATTTTCTATATACGCTGCTATCACCATCTTCTATCAATTTTACAAATTTAATACCGTACAGAGCTACTGAGTTCTGGAATCCTTCAACGATTATCGCAGCTTCCATTGCAGTAGAAGTTCCGGTCCAGTTACTGTAACATATGTGTTCAGAACACTTATTATTTTTGTAGAGGTCCTTGCGTGCACAAACTATACAAAATTTATTTTTCACCGCCATGTGCACCACTTTTTTTGTACGAACACCGATTATGCATGCCACACCCGATAAGGCACTGTAATTGGTGCGATACAATCTTTTACACCGGGCTCCGTCGGCCACTACTGCAATACTGGCGTACCCTTCAGCACCAACTTCTCCAAAATCTGTAGCAATTTGTTTTTCTTGTTCAGCAGCTTTCCTCACTGCTTGAATCGCTGTTTGGTTATAAATATCAGATATCTGATTATGATACACTCCATAAGTAGCACTTGATGGGGCCAGGATATCTAATGCTGCTGAAAATTAATTTAATTGTGCATGTGCTGCACCTATAGATACAGTGGCGAAAACTGCAGATAAATTAATGTTCATACGGTGAGATTTCGGATTTTCGGTTGAAATGGTTTCTATTTTATTATACACATTGCGCATTTTATGGTAAATATGGACATAAATCCTTTAGATGTTTCATAGTAATATCCATGTTGAAAAACGAACACTCAAATCAGTCACGCTTTAACGATTTTAATACCTTAAAAAGGTAACCGATGTCTACAATTCGCCCTGTGGTGTCATTCGATTGATGTTCTTCTTCTTCTTGTAGCGAATCTTGCATCTCATATTGTAATTCTGGGAACGATTCTGGTAATTCATAACTAAAGTTGTATCCATTTACGTCTTCGGCGACGTCGGTACCCTCAGGCAAATCGACATCATTTCAGATTTCAGATGAAAAAGACGGTGAAAGATTTTCTCTCTCATCATCGCTGTGGGAGGACGACTTTTGATCCCAATACTCCTCAACATATGAGACTGACATCCTCACTGGAAACACTACATGAAACACAGCACTTTTTTTCAAGTTCGTTTTTGCAGCACGTATTCTTTTTATTTTTGGTTTTTTACTACACCTCCATGTACTCAACTGTGGTATGAACTTTGCGTTTCGGCCCATTTTAAAAACCTGCAAATTTTATTTAAAAAATCTAAAAACACAAAGCAACTTGATGATATGTAAAAGACGATAGAGAAACTTCTAATAACGAAAATAAAAAGGCAAAGGTTAAGGTCATTTCGATTCCCCCAACTGGGGGCGGACTGCTATAGGGACCTTCCGTCCCTCTTCATCCAAGAACGGGAAACTCAAGATGGGTGAGAGAAAGGAGGGGTGGAGACCGGAATTTGGTCAGGAAAGGTGGAGAAATACTGCCCCGGCATTCATCTCAGAGAAGGTACTCTGTTGACTCAGGAAAACCACCTAAAAACCTAAATCAAGGCAGACGGCCTCAGGAATCGAACCCACGACCTCCCGAATGCTAAGTAGGCGTGCAACGCACTAGGCTACGAAAATACTAAATGTTTCTCTATTTATATAATAGACCATGTATAGCAAAGGAAGGTATGACAGCAAGTATTTATTAGTCAATGCTGTTAGAAGGATAGCCAAGTCATTTAGCATTAGTAATTTTGTTTTCATACTTTAGTCAAACACATATCTACACTTTTGTTTGAAACTACTCATTATTCTAATGAGCCATTACCATTCTTGGGTGGCAAAAATAAATAGAAGTACATTAACCAAATCGGTATTATTGAACATCGAAGTTGCTTGAAACACTGAAAATTGAAAATATTTGCTAGACGATTACTTTATGCAAATCCTATTCATTATTAAGTGCATCGTAAGTAGCTGATAATTCTTTATAGAGGATAACAAATACCCCTCGGCGCGGCCTATTCAAGGGATAAACTAACATTAGACAGGTAAACTGTCGAGCAAGTTGCATAAAAACTAGGCGCTTTTAAAACTCCAGATAAGAAATGTAATCTAGCTGAATTCCACCCTTAATATACATGTTATCTTAATAAAAATCAACTCATCTAGCTGTGAAAGCCGGTGGTCCTTTTAGAAAAACTGGATTGAGCGAGTATGGTCATGAACCAAGTACTTATCGTTATGTGCATTCCTAAACTCTCGCTCAATCTGGCTTTCGGAAGAAGCATATGGGCGACCTGGTAGCTGCGTCAAATTTGAACATCCAATTTCCCTTTGCTCCATTCAAGTTATTGGGCAGAAAATGGGAGGAAATTGGCTTTTGGTAGAGGCATTTGCTGGAAGTTTGTCTCTTTACAGAGAGCATAAATTTTGCCCAGTTGCGAAAGTAAATACGATAAACATCTAGGTCACATTAGTATGCCAATAGCGATAAACAACTATTGCAGCGGAAAAACCGAATAATCTAGTTTGGGGACCAATGACTTTTAGTAGTATTTTAATTAGGATAAATTACTTAATATTTTGTTGCAAACAAGTTCCAAATAAAATAAACGAGGAATGGGTTACTTTATTTTATAGTATAAAGGGAAATATTTATATGCTTTTACATAACTGAAGCTGTGGTATTTTAAAGGCTTCGTTGATATGCCAACAGTATCACGATAGTAGTTGATATTGAGATGACGACCCGACTCGCCTTAATAATTGCAAAATGCAGGTCAATAAGCACTTAGCAGTTGTAAAAATCAGTTTTGCAACTGCTTTGGCCCTGAATTTGTAATATTATTATACGGTTAATTAAAAGGGAAACATATGTGGAACATTGCAATATTCGTACTAAAGCATTTTCATTGCTTTTACATCAGTAATATTTAAACATTAATTTACAGCTCTGTTTCTTCTGATCTTTCAAATAATGACAACTTCTACAGGATGATCTTTCTACGTATGCATTTCGTGACTTACGTTAAAGTATCTTTATTGGGGTTTTCTTGCTTGTTTGATAAAGAAACTATGAATAGCCAAATAATAAAAATGATTTGCTAAAGGTTATGACCTGAACAGCAGAATGACATTACATAAGCCTGTATACAAGCTATCAAGCTTTTACGCCATGTGGAAAATTGCAATATCAATCAATATTCATTAATCAGATTGTTTATCACTTTCTTTGGAACTATTTGCTTGGTGTAGGATTGTCGAGGACGAAAAGTATACAGTGTCCGCCAAAAAGTCGGCATAATATAGGATTTTTTTGTATTTTTGAAAACCTCTAATTTTTTCAACTTTAGCTAAAAATTAATTTTTCAGTCTTTTAAACGTTTTTCAAAATTTCACATACCAAGCCTTAATGTTAAAATTCAAATTCTTTTATGTGTACACTTTAAACATTTATAATTGGGAAAAATAATATAAAATGTTAATTACTTCTTTAGATTTTTTATTATTTACCGAAAAGTAGCATGTTTGCATAATTTTTACGTTTTCTATGCAAGGCGCTTTTTAGTAGAAATATTGTTCAATTCTAATTAATATCTATTTCAATGGCTTCTAGAAACTATAATCTAGCCCTGTTAATAAATTACTTTTATAAGAATCCTGTAAATGTTCTTTTACAGTTGTCTAAATGAAGAGATTTTTTAGAACATGTAAATTGGATAAAGAAAATTCTCCTCATTTAGACAACTGTAAAAGAACATTTACATGATTTTTATAACAGAAATTCATTAACAGGGGTAGATTATAGTTACTAGAAGCCATTTAAATAGATATTAATTACAATTGAAAAATATTTCTCCTAAAAAACGCCTTGCATAGAAAACGTAAAAATTATGCAAACATACTACTTTTCGGTAAATAATAAAAAATATAAAGAAGTAATTAACATTTAATATTATTTTTCCCAATTATAAATCTTTAAAGTGTTAACATAAGAAAAATTCAATGTTAATATTAAGTCTTGGTAAGAAAAATTTTGAAAAATATTTAAAACACTGGAAAATTTCTTTTTAGCTAAAGTTGAAACAAATAAGGGTTTTTTGGTCTTGAGATTGTTCAGTTAGCTAAAAATAACACACTCTAAAAAAATCTTTTTGAAATCTTACTTAATTTCCGAAAAACAGCATATTTCGGATTTTGACAATTTCGAAAAACTCCATTTTTCTAAATAAGTAAGAATCACTCGGTATATATGATAGGGGCTAAATAGGTTTATCTACGACCACTAATAAAAGTAGGCCTTTTAGCGCTAGCTTGTTTCACTAAAAGTGACGTTTTATAGTTTACAGTGGTTAAAGAAATTAGCTGTTTACTTTTAGCTCTAGTGTTAAAAGTTAAGTGAGGTTATAAAACTACAATTTCGAACTGGGAGTGAAGTTGTAAAGTTATTCTAGTTGCTTCTTGCGTTACAGCTAAAGTGTTTTTGAAATAATTAAAGCGTCATGTAATGAATACACTCAGATGTGGAGTATTAATAATTACATTTCGTAACTGACCTTGACAGCACTGGCTTCGCAAACATTCGCCCGCGCGTGGCCTACTGTTTATTATGACATAAATTAAAAGTGTCGCAGATGCAAACCTTTGTTAAATCGATATTTATGGATTAATAACTGTAAAATTAAGGACGTAGATAAAATATTGTATGCAACGCGTGCTAAAAGTCGTTTATGCACGAGACATGTTATGAAACTCAGCCTTCGGCTTCGTTTCATAATTTTCATGTCTTGTGCATAAACGTCGACTTTTAGCACTTGTTGCATAAATAGCTATTTTAGACAAGCACAAATTATTGACGTAAAAAGTTTTTTGAAAAATCAATTTTCCCATATTATGCCGACTTTTTGGCGGACACTGTATATTATGCGTCTTGTAACTTCTCACATTTCCTCAAAGTGGTAATCAGGTATGTCATAAATTGTGGTGACTTTTGCAAATTCGCTTTTACTTTGTACATTTCCGAATTAAATTATTATTATTATTAAATTATATACAATAAGGTGAAAAAATGCCGATGGAATTCTAGTTAACAAATGCACAGCTCGTTAATTACTACAACAGCAATAGTCTGTCCTCAAAAAAATATACTTGAATACGTTAATAGAGTCAAGTCAATTTTTGCTAGGTGTATTTTAAATAAATGAAATTGTAGCAGTTATAACCTATAGCAACCTTTAAGGCTGGGGATTGAAACGAAGAAAATTTACCAATCTTCCCTCTTTCTTTATCCTGTTGTGTGGTGCTGGTATCTGTATTAATATAGACGCACTCGAATTTTCCACCGTATAATTTCTACCTCGCTATTCAACTTATGCAAGGGTTTGTTTCTCTGCTGAGCAGGTGCGTTCTAAGCAGATGTGGGCCAAAAACATGGACAGATGTTTTTGCCGGTGCAGATAATTTTAAGATTATTCTGTGATTTTAAGTAAAAAGCTTCATGGCCTTTGTATGTGTGTATTATCGAAACCTCATTTTACCTTGAATCCGGTGCTTTATGCTTCTTGGCCTTTAAGTCACTATAACAAAGAAATCTGTGAAATTTAGTTAAATAAACAGGAACCAAGTGATCCTGCCAAATTCTGAATCTATTATGTGCAGTGATCGCCAAAAAGTCGGCCTAATATGGGAAAAAAAATTATTTTGATTTTTCAAAAAAACTTTTTACGTCAATAATTTGTGCTTGTCTAAAAACCTATTTAGCCCCTATCATATATACCGAGTGATTTTTACTTATTTAGAAAATAGAGTTTTCTGAAATTGTCAAAATCCAAAAAGTGCTATTTTTAGGAAACTAAGTAAGATTTCAATCAGATTTTTTTAGAGTGTGTTATTTTTAGCTAACTAAACAATTCCAGGTAAGAAAACTCCTATTTTTTATAACTTTAGCTAATTATTAATTGATGACGATGATGAAGTAAGATTTCAATCAGATTTTTTTAGAGTGTGTTATTTTTAGCTAACTAAACAATTCCAGGCCAGAAAACTCCTATTTTTTTATAACTTTAGCTAATTATTAATTTTTGAAATTTTTAAATATTTTTCAAAATTTCACATACCAAGACTTAATATTAAAATCAAAAATTTTTATGTAAAGACTAAAGATTTATAAGTGGAAAAAATAATATAAAATGTTAATTTCTTCTTTAGATTTTTTATCATTTACCGAAAAGTAGTATGTTTGCAGAATTTTTCCGTTTTTATGCAAGGCGCTTTTTAGGAAAAATATTTTTCAATTCTAATTGATATATATTTAAATGGCTTCTAGAAACTCTAATCTAGCCCTGTTAATGAATTACTGTTACAAAAATCCTGTAAATGTTTTCTTATAGTTGTCCAAATGAGATTTTTCTTTATCCAATTTACATTTCTAAAAAATACTAATTGTCGGTAAATAATAAAAAATGTAACGAAGTAATTAACATTTTGAATTATTTTTTGAAAAAATTACTCTTAAAGAGATGAAAAGGGGTAAACTGTGTTTTCACGAATTCGTCAGTATCTCTTAGACCCGGTAAAATATCGACTTGGTGTTTGCTTGCATAAGTATCCAATGCAAATGTCTAAAAACTCATTTCGGGATTTTACCCTAATCAACCCTTAAAGTTCGAATCTGCATTCGGGGTGAAGTATAGAACTCCTTGTATCTCCTGTGATTGTTAAGTTAGAGCATTCTTTTTTGGTATATAGATGTGTTTTTTAAATTTTTAGAAAGGGGTTTTAGAGTTTTTTAAAATTTCACCACTAAAGCGGTACAAACGGAAAACCGAAAAGGGGTAGGGGGTTAGAATGATTTTTTTCGCTCTGGGTTCATTTCAGTATAAGATTTTTTGAAATTTTACCCCTAAGGGGTGAAATGGGGTAAACTGTGTTTTCACGAATTCTAAATATTTCATAGAATAAAATGGGAGGATTTCTAAAATTCCCCCCCCCCCCCCAAGTGGTGGAAATGGATATATGCTATAATATATGAATACAACATTTAATAATTACATTAGTAGTAAATTAAGCAAGAAAGTACATACGTATTACGTAAAAAACTAATCTGTTACATTATTACTTCCTTTTACTATAAAGGAAGTATTGGATTCACCCCAAAAATTCGAAATTGAGTTTTCAACGGATCTTCACGTTTTAGAGTCCCCTGATCCCAAAAAACATATTTTTTTTCATTGGTCTGTCTGTGTGTGTGTGTGTCTGTCTGTGAACAGAATATCTCAAAAACGAAAAGAGGTATAGCATTGAAACTTCATATATAAGTTTTGTGTACTATGTAGATGAGACAGCAAGCTTTTGAAGAAAATCGCATAACCGGAAGTAGGTGTTTACTCTTGTGATTTTTCAGTTTTTTTTGATTTTTTCAAAAACGGCTCTAACGATTTTTTTTAAACTTTACATTTTTACTACATTTTTAATGTGTATTGATGTGAAATAGGTGATTTTCCAGTTGAATACTTCTAAAGTGGGTTTCTTTTGTTTCTTTTGCTATTTTTTTTATTAACTCCCATTTTAAATAAAACACCCGGTATATTATTACATTTTTGAATTCACCTTAAAATTCTAGAGAAAATTTGTCTCTTCAACTAACACTCTATTTTGTACCGTTTTTGTAGTATTTGTAATTTTTGAAAATTTTTGACAAATGGCTAAAAATTAAAAATGAAATTTTTGACTAATTATAAGAACACTGTAAAAGGAAGTTGTGTGAGTGTATCACACCAGATTTTATTATTTGTAATGTACGTGAAGATATAAACTACAATTCAATTTTTAAAAAAGTTTTCGGTAGCGGAAATGAACACGGGTCTCCTGAGCGAGGGTCAGGTATCCTAGCATATACACTATACAGGGTTATAATTTCTCTTCTTCAACCAGCTATATACTTCCCAGATTCATGATATTTAAGCCAAAATGTACTTATTTTAATGACTGAATTTTTATCAGTAATAATGTATTAAGGGCAAATGATTTTGCCGGTGAAAATGTTTTGCGAAAGTTTCTTGTTTTGGCAATGTCACAAGACAAACTAACTTTATAGATGAGGGAATTTGTCAAAGTAATTTTGTTGAGGGCATTGCCAAAAAACAACAAATTTTGAGTAAAACGTGTTCCGAGCAAAATCATGAGCCCGAAACACATTTCGTAGAGTATTTCCCAAATATGGGTTAATTTTGTATCAGTATACAATGAATATGACATTTATACTATATATTCACAATGACAGTTTAATGACGTTTTTCAAATGCCACATTGCTTAAAACAACATATTTGGTGGTTTTCATGGATACAAGTGGTAAAAGAAACTGATAAAATTTCAAGGAAAAATTTTGATTTTTTGCCACTATAAAAACACGTGATTGGTTGAATTTTGGAAAATTATGGCGTTTGATTGGATAATAGGAGATGCGGGAAATAGTCACTGAAATTAGTTCAACAGTAAATTATTATTCAAATATTAACACATTGGAAATGAGATTACCACTTTATAATAGATTATTTAAGCATTACAAGATACTATCAAACAAATTATTTTTAAAATTGTTTTATTTATACATTGCATATCTACATTCAACAGTTTTGTGTTGAACGTGATAATTAAACTATTTAGGTGATCCTTATAAAACATCTATAAAATAATGCTTCTTAGAGGCGCGCATCCAGCGACAGGGCCGTATCAAAGTTAGAAATAAATAGTAATTTTTATTAAAATTAATATTATAAAATATTTTAGTTATTTAAAAAAACGGTTTTGTAACTGAACAATCAAAAGTAACGATTAACGCGTACAGCAGCTGAACAAGTCAGGTTAAATTTTTTTTTATGTTTAATAATCTTCATTATCGTTTCCATAAGGCTGCATATTGTACGACTATACAGTGTGGTAAAAAAGTCTGGAACACCTGAAACATCTTTATTTGCATTTTTCTCGAAAATTTCTTTATGCCACTTCATAAAACTTTTATACTACAATACTCAAAACGATGTGCTCTTCTACTTCCTCGAACAAAATATTGGGGTTATTATTTAAAAAAAAGCGCTAATTGACCCTGCTGGTGTACGCCACTGTATATAGTTCTAGAGTATTTCAAAAGATAGCAAATTTACAATGCTTTTTGACCCCTTCAAGCGGTTTTGCCACAAAACAGGATTTTGCAAGATATTTCAGGTGTTCCAGACTTTTGTACCACACTGTATAATATTTTTATAAGAGACTGTGAGTTTGTGACAATGTAAAGCAAATTGGTTTCCAACAACTCTATAATATAACTGTTATAAAAGTAAGAGAAACGTCTACTTTAATAACAGATTTTAGTAGTAATGACTTTTAAGACGGTTGCGGAAAAACATTCTTTTTCAACCTAAAAATAAATATTCTTCAACAATTGTTTTCTTCATAATTCATATTTCGTTCTAAACATTTCTGTTCAGCTATTAATTATTACGTATAGCAAAACAGCTATGAATCCGAGCTCTAATAATAACCATTCACTGTCACTTGTATTCGCGATTTACCGTATTGTAAATTTCGCATTTCCCATTGCATTGCAAAACGTGGATATAATCCCGTACGTGGGACCTGAAAATAAAATTTAAAGTCCCATACGGGCGGAGTTTTATCACACGTTTGCGCGGTCTTTCCTCTTGTACTCTTATCCGTTCCTCGTTCTTATAGTGTGTCAGTCAGCTGTTCTGTTTATCGATGTATATTAATTAATATTGTCGTCTGCTATTAA
>CALNHX010005407.1:0-107530 GCA_940337035.1 Agriotes lineatus
ACAACCTAAGCAGTTGCATTTCTGCGGCCGATGAGGTCGAGTTGCGGTGAATAAAGCATTTTTCCAAGTTTAAGGTGTTCTGGTGATAACCGTGACATCATTTCTTCGGGCGTATTCGGTTGGTGACGAAGTGTGTTGAAACATGGCGTCGAAGGGTAAGCTGAACGATGAGGTAAGTCGGATTTTATTGAATTTTACTGATTTGGGATGGGAAACGTCCCAAAAGTGGTGTCCAGACACGAATTCGGGTTTAGCGGCGTTTTGCACCCCGAGCTGGGGTCCTGCCGTTCATGTTGTTCGCGCTTTCGCAAAACTAGACGGTGACAAGGCCACGCCTATTTAATGTTTTTATTATTGGTTCTACGCCAACTTACAGGTGATTTTCCTACGTCGCGGCAATTCGAATCTTATCAATTGATCGGGCTTATGTAAAACTGTAAGATATGCCCCAATAGCACGACGAATGTCTGCACGAGTCCGAGTTTTAAAAACGCACATCGGCAGATAACCTTGTTCAATGGATTTTTGCATAATTGATGGCTGCATCGGTGGTATCTATGCGATCGAGTTACCGTTGGATTGGGTTTTCTCTTGACGGTGGTATAGCTAACTTCAGGTTTATCTAGGTGTGGAATGTGCCAAGGGTAAATCACCAATTTAATGCTGGTACAAAAGAGCTGTTAATTGCTCTCGGTGACTAACCGCAGTCCATTTACAAGATGCGAGTGTTAACTAGACTAAACATAAATACGTAATGTAGTTTTGCAAAGAATTCCATTTATTCAATACTAGGCATAATTTTACAACAAACGTTTATATCAGTTTTGCTGTATTGACATCGATTTCCATTAGGTACTAATTGCAAAGATATATCAATAGCAACATTTGGAATACTTGTGGCTATTTAATTTAACCACTTGTTTCATCTTTAATTTTAGGTAAATTAAAGTTGTAAACTCTGTACTGTAAGGCAGTATTAAAAAAAGGACCTTTCCCTGGAAAATCTCCAATTGCGCAAGAACAGGTTATAGAATAGAGGCAGTACTGGGATTTTAACTGGATCTAACTAGAAGATCATGGTTAAAACTTGACACATTTTAGCGCCATTGTTGTAACTAATTTGCATCAGCTGAATTATCGGGTAATTAACGTGTCAGTCGGCGACCTGCGGTTTTCCTTTTCCTTCAACAAATCACTCACAGTCGGTGTTGCCAGATCGTAGTGCTAAAACTTCTTCAGTCAGTATATTAGTCATAACTCATAAATATGCTCCGTATTTTGTCAATGCCATCAAGATACTGAGCTTTCATTACAATTGCAATTAAAGTCGAACACTTAAAATAAATTAAAGGCGTAACAATTACAAAATAAATTGAAGAAGTATAATTTGTGCATATTTTAATCAATCTCTGGTTGGTGGTCCATGATATTTTTTGCTAATTTTTGTAGTATTTAGATGTTTGCAATTCTAATAACTGTCAGTTCGACTTTTCTTTAGTTTCCAAGGAATTATTTAAACAATGTTATGTTTTATAGTCAAGTGTCAGAATATATAACTTCAAAATGTGAAGTTCCAAAAGCCAGATTTACAATGTTAAAACCGTCAAACGGCCATAGCCAACCAGAGTTCAAATCAAATCTGGACAAATTATACGTAGAGCAAGAAATATGTCTGGTGTACCTATTAGTAGTAGGATCCAGGGACGTATACTACAGATGCATTTTTTAAATGAGAAAATTCTTCATAACAAAATGTGGCAACACTGCTCGCAGTCCTATTGATATTCTGCAACAGCTACCGGGGAATTCCTAGGCGAAAGTCCACGCCTACTGGAAAGTGCCTTCAGGACAATATTTGTACTATTAGAGGCGATCGATCTATATCGCTGGTTACGAATGCATCAATTATTCAAGCACCTCGGTGGAAGGTTTTGGAAAACTCCATCCCGAATTTGGTTCGGGTCCTACTTAGCACGCCTCCACGTGTTTTGAAATTGCGGCTTGCCCTTTGAAATTTCATTAGGAATTTAGTCTGTTTATTTTTGGATTACGCGGCTGTGATTAATACAAACGCGTGGGTGGTTATCGAGTCGAGCCATACGAGGGGATGTCGGCTATACTTAAATATGATTGCTTGTATTTAATAATTAATTTTTTCCATATTTAGAAACAATAGCACAACACTTTAGAGAGATATTTATTTAATGCAGATTGGCAGCACTGCTTAATAAAATAATTTGTAGAACGATGGCTATGCTAATTAAGAAACTTCTCAAACTAAAAGATTGTATTGAGTGTACTAAATCATGTATTCAACACTTGTAATATACGCAGAAAGTATGGAGTAATCCCCAGGTAAAGTACATTTTTTTCTATAATAATTTTCAAGGTCAACTTTCTAGGGGATAAGTTGCATTCCTGCAGGGTCCCTAGTTTTAATAATGTTGGTGCCATATATATAATACACATATATTGCTGGTAGGGCCTGGAAACTTCAGAAAACATTACGGCGCCGACATAGTCTCACTTAGAGTATAACGCGTCTCGTGCGCATGCGTGAGAATTCGAACTCCGCCTTTAGAAGCGAATTTTAAACTTGACCACTTCCCCATTGGCCGGACGACGCCGCCGCGCTTGCACACAGCTCATCATTATACATTGAAGAGTTGGTTGTGTGTCTCACTTCCTTGGCCAGTTTCCCACTCATAGCCGCTAGCAATATAGTAAGTATTAGATATATGGTTGGTGCATAGATTTTTAGTTCATTTTTTCCACAAAAAAAATGATTGGTATTTTGACAGATATGTGAGATATGTCATAATTTAATATCGCTTGCTTCATTTTTGCATTTAAAATATTTCTTGGTTTTCTTTTTTTATCCGATTTTATTGATGATGATGATGATTCCATGTTAAAAAAAGAAATTTGTCAAGAGTTCAAATTAAGAAACTTTGACATTCAAAATTGACACATAACCATGATTTTGAAAAAGTTCAACCAACACTAGGTATAAAAATTTCCTAGCGTTTTAATCACATATCTACCAACATTGTAACACTTTGACAGTTATTGTAGAAAAAAAACGTACTTTACATATCGGCACCAGTGTACAGGGTGTAATTTAAATAGTGGAAATATTGCAGGGTGGTAGTTATTAGCCAATGTTAAGAAAAAGTTCATGTAAAAGTGTCCAAAATTCTTCGTTTTCGATATACGGGGTGTTTGTTTTCTAAAAAATATCGTTTTTTTCTTTTAAATCTCATTTGTGCAGCTATTTAAACCAATTTGGTATGCAATTGGAAATGGCCCTTTAAAATGTGGTATTATCTAGCTTTACAATTAACCACTGGCGGCGATGTGGGTATCAGCAATCTTGCTTTAAGGTAAGTCATTTAATTCTAGACAGAAAATGTTCCTTTTATTTATTACTATATTTCTAGTTTGTTGATTTTATTTTTCTAATTCAATGAAATTGCTTTTATTGCAAAAACGGTGAAGTAAATTAGAAAAATCAAATTTACCTAGAAACAATGGGCGTTATCAAAAAACTCAAAGGGACACTTTTTGTTTAGAATTAAGTGATTTACCTTAAAATGAGATCGCTTTTAATTTTGTACAGGGTGTCACTATTTTTATTGTTAATTTTATAGCATTGATTACTTATATCTCCACCACTGGTTAATTGTGGAGCTCGATATGTCGAATTTAGGGGCTCATATACAAGTGTACTGTGTACCAAATTTGGTTGAAATAGTTGCACTTATAAGCAAATTATAAGAAAAGAAACTTTTTTTCTTAAAATTGGCTAAGAATTACTACCCTGAAATATTGCGACCTACTTAACTTGCACCCTGTATGTAATCAAAAACGTATGCATTCAACACAAAACCGGGGTTTTAACCAACGCATAAGCAAATTGCTTTTGGAATTCTTCTCTATCTAAAGGAAAATGGGGCGGTTGGGAAAACACATCTGGCCATTAGTTACCAACCACTAAGACAAGTTCCTGCTGCAATAACAACGGCGAGGGAAATTTGAATACCAAAATAGATTCTACCTTTATACTTTGGGAAAGACAAGACTGTAAGAAGCAGTGTTATATATAGCTTTTGCTTGTTAGGGAGTTTAACACATACGACGGATAGTAAAGAGTCGGTACTTAGGTAGTTTTAAAAATAAATACATAATTATATACTAAAATAGGTTACATTAACT
The DNA here is from genome assembly GCA_940337035.1 of Agriotes lineatus. Lineage (NCBI taxonomy): Eukaryota > Metazoa > Arthropoda > Insecta > Coleoptera > Elateridae > Agriotes > Agriotes lineatus. Next base: position 4,216 of record CALNHX010005407.1, read on the forward strand.
CTTTCCCATCAGTCCCATAGATACGTCACCGGCAAAACTGTTTGCAGCTGTTAAGATATTTTCAAGAAAGAAGTAATGTTTTATAGTTATTAACGACTTACGGCCGTAAGCATCTAACAAACGAGGATAAATTTGTGGCCGAGGCCGTGAGGCCGAGGCTAATGAATTCATCCGAGTTAATTAGATGCAATAACGGGGCCTATGTCGTTGAATATTTTTCATAACACCTACAAAAATTGAAATTTTAGAGCAATTTAAATAAAGTGTTAAATAGTATTAGTAACGGGTGTCAGAAAACTCGTCTTATCAGAGTCACGTATGGAAAAAATTACGTTTGGCAATTTTGAAATGTATACTGTAAGTCTATGTCAAATTCGAGGTTAGCAGGTTAGGTTTTGCGTCAGTCTGTGACAAAACTGACGCAAAACCTAACCTGCTAACCTCGAATTTGACATAGATTTACAGTGTCACTAACTATACATTTCAGTATTGCCAATGTTAAAATGTTACTGTTCTGTTATTTTTTGGCATTTAACAGTATTTTGGACGTGTGCAATACAATGCCCCCCCCCTTTCCCTTAAGTCTATTACATGTTGTATATAATTTATGTGCAGTGTACGAATTAACTATATTATAGTGTTTACATTTAAATTCATTTTTGTGCAAATTTTCTTCAGAATTGGTACATTTGACATTTTTTTAGAACTTTTCCCGGAATTTTGATTTTTACCCTTTACACGTTGACTGGAATTTATTTACATCGCAGGAATTAGCTATAGAAACATAATGTTTACATTCTAAATTCATTTTCGTTCAGATCCTTTGAAAGAAGTTCAGAATGATTTCATTCGAGACTTTTAAGTTTCTCCAGAATTTTTATTTTTATACCCACTTATAAGTAAGTTACACATTGAATAATACAATATTTTTTTCTATAGCAAGAACTTTAACAATTTCAAAAGAAAATAATGACAGTCAATCACATTTCAAAATGTCAGTAGCTAGATTGGGTTGCTACGATAATACGAAGCTGTTATATTTAATTTAAATAAAAGTTAGAAAATTAAATTACTTTTTTCACTACCTTCTTTGTAAGTGATCCTTACACTGTCAAGTTTGAGGGATGTAGGCTACATTTACAAAAATTGTTAGAGTTTCCGTGACAATGTACTTACTTCCCTAGAGAAGTAAATTACTTACATCCCGCCTGTATTACAACTGATAAGATGCCATGTCTGTCACTTGGTTAACACGAAGAAAACCATTGTCGTTCTTACTATTATCCATTTTTAATCAGAATACAAGCACAAAGCTCACAAAACAGCATTTGCAATCGTATTCACGTATTTTTTCCAAGAATTTTTCACAGTGCGTTTATAACTGTCAAACAAAACGTCACAGCGCTATAAGGCTACTATAATTTAGCAAATGTCATAATTTTAAGCCAAGTTATTACCTACCATTTACTTTACAAAAAGAAATATTGGTAGTGAAAAAAATTATGTACTTTACACAGGATGTAGGAAGATTTACACTACCTCGAACCTTGCTACCCTCGTTCGCTTCGCTCACTCAGGCATCAAACGGTCCTCGGTAGTGTAACTCTTACCTACATCCCTTGTAAAGTAATATGCTATTATTTGAAATCGGCAGTGAAGTACGCCGAAATCGTCATTAAAATACAAGAAATCGGCAGTGAAGTAATTCATTGTTTTACGACTTTTTTGTAGGTGGCGAGGCAACAGATAAACGTCAATCGACCGAACATAACCTACAAAAGTTGGTTAAAATGTTGTAATTTCACGATTTCTCGATTTCAAATAAAACATAGTGTACACCTCGGCACTGAAGTTCCTTTTTATCCCTCATGTGGTTTATTTGCCTTGGCCCTACGGGCCTCGGCAACTAAATCCACATTCGTGATAAAAAGTTATATTTCAGTGCCTTGGTATACAAACTACTATCATCTATCCTTGATGTTAAAGTGCTACTTTATCTACCCTTGCTGTTAAAGTAAAACTTGACCTTTTGTTTTGAGTTGATAAAAGCACACTTGAACATGTGCTATAGAAAAAAAGTTATTGACATCGTACGAATTAGCTATGCAAACCTCGTAGGTTTACATTGTGAATTCTTTTTGTCCAGACGAATTGAAAGAAGTTGAGAATGGCTACATTTGAGATTATTTTTAAAAAATTCCCGGGATTTTTATTTGTACCCACATATAAGTCAGTTAGTGAGTGAATTTTATTGACATCCCACGAAATAGCAATAGAAACGTCATAGTTTTTATATTCTAAATTCGATTCTGTCCAGATCAATATTGGAAGTTCAGAATGGCTACATTTGAAATTTATTTAAGGATTTACTCCAGAATTTTGATTTTTACCCAATTACGAGGGGAGTATATCTATGACCTGGAATTTTTGTATAGCAATAACAAGAGATATAACGAACCAAACTTTATTTTTCAATATAATGTTCCTGCTATATTATACATTTGTTTCAACGCTCAGGCAACTTGCGAATACTAGTAGAAAAATAGTATATTACACAACAAGTTTAGAGAAGTAAAGTTTTACTAAACGAATATAGCTTGATTGAGTACGAGCGAGCGAAGCGAGCGAGTAACTTAAAGAGCTATATAAGTTTAGTAAAACTACTTTTCTTACGAAGTGTGTTTACTATTTTTTCGCATTTTGTATTAGTATTTATAAATAAACATTTATTTTGATAAATGAAGTTGGGATTGAGAGTTTGAATGTTTGAATGGTTTTATGATAATGTAATAATGGCCGTCAGATTTTACGACTAGAAACTATTAATTATTAACATTAAAATGTGTTTCTTGGCAAATCGCAACAATTCATAGGTCGAATAAAATTTTCTTCGTAAAAGTGAGCGATAGAAAGAAGAATCATGAAATATTTACATTCTAAAGTGATATTGGCAACGGCGACAGCAGTGTTAGAATGAAATATATCTAATATTTTTACTTTTTTTTTTCTTTTAAACTAATTTGGAAAACATTAACTACGAAAACCACATTTTGTTCATCGCATTTTTTAGAAAACACCAAGTAGAAAACCAGATAATATTTGTTCTTGTTAAAATTCGGTCAAATTTGGGTATTATAAGTGCACATTACAGGTTGATACCTACAAACATGATTTGTGATTTCAAAATACTAAACTTCTAGTTACTACTAAAATTCTTACTTGAAATATAAAAATTTAGAAGCAGTTGTTATATTCAAATTATATCTTAAATTTTGGAATTATCAGTCGCGGAATCCAGTTTTAGGAATTTTATTCATACAATAATACTAATATTTCTATTAAGAATCTGAACAAGGTTTTTATTTTAAAGGAGTTGTTTGCTCCACGGGTCATTAGAATTGGGAAGTTGAATTTCATAAACCCACGTAAGAAATAATAGATAAGATTCTGAACTGCCTGCATCTCTAAAATTTATGGCAAGAGGAAATGGTTGGGGCACGTAATTTTCACTAAGAGTAAGCATTTGTATGCTCGCAAGACGTAAAATATTTTTCGAATCTAGAATTGTGAAAATGTATTTATATTTTCAGTATCTTCATTGAGATAATCCCTGGAACGATTTATTGGTGTTCTATGATTCATGCTGTGTGGCACAATACACAGAAAAACAGCATGCATTTTCATGGAGAAAGGGAATTTTGAATTTAATTGAACGATTTTGTTGCCTTACTGGTTTTTTGTGAACTGGGAAGTTTTGAATTTCATAAACCCGCGTAAGAAATAATGGGCAAGAGCATCGATTGAGTGCACCATTAAGATCGTTAGTAAATTTTACATTTTCTCAAGTGAAAGTTGCTGGGGCAAGTAATTGTTACTAAGAGTAGGAAATACGCATTCTAATACCCCTAGGACAAAATGTTCATTGGGAAGTCTGAATAATTCTGGACTTCAAGTTTAAAATACAGAAACTTTAATCATATATTCATTATCATTAAGAATCGGAATGTTGCAGAATTACTGTTTTGAGTTTCAAACCGTAACAAATTTTACAGTTTTTTTATGCGAGAAGATTACGTTGGACACGTAAATTTTACCAAGAGTAAGAAATATGCACTTTAATGCTTCTAAAATAAATAATAGGGATCGACGGAAACGAATTTTTTGTTTGATATGGATATAGATACAGGGTGATTCTTGACTTATACGCATAATTGCGAGGAATGATAGTACGTGATGTGTAGTGATGGGTAATTTAAAAAAAGGGGACAATTTCAGTATAGCGTCCCCACTGGGTTTGGCGTTTGCCACGCAAGCTCAGAAAACCCCCAAAAAGCAGTGGTTTCCACACAAATGATAGAACATTGTGTACTACGTACACACAAGTCTTAAACTGCAGCTAACCTAAAATTATTATACATTTGTAATATTTTTCCAAAAAAATTTGGCATTTAATTATAATTTTATTTCTCTACACCATAAGATATAAAGGGACGGATTATGTATGAATTTGATTTATTCTTTACAGTTATGGTAATATGAAATATTTTCTTGCAGATATACAAAAAAGTTGCATCATTTTTAAATGGACGTTTCGCCATTTTTGATGGCTTCATCAGTAATATTTGGATTGTTACACATTAGATATTTAATACATTATGATTAATTTAATTCTTTCATGATATTTTTCAAAGTGTGTAGGTTAAAAACTTAATTAATAAAACACCGTCATTATTAAGTGCAATCCATATTAAGGTTTAATTAATAAAAAGACATAGAAAACGAGCTCTTATGAAGGCAGAGTTCAAATTAATACCGACAACCTAATATTAATTATTTCAAACAAGTAAAAAGACGTGAAAATATAGCATTACCTACACTAGAAGAAAACAGTTACAGCATCCTGTAGCAGCAAAGTATGTGCCATTGCCGTTAGAAAAACGGAAAGTGCGTGCGAGTAGGCAGGCAGATGCAGCATACGTTTGTATTCTTAACATCATTCGTACGGATTTGGCGGCGCCAAACAATGCATACTAGCAACGGCAGAGTTGCTAATTTCGGTGATTCATCATCATCGTCAGCCAGCTGAAATACCACTGCTGGACATAATCCACCCGTAAGTACCTCCACAGACGTTTCTCTTGTGCATCCACTTATTGTGAATGTGCTTGACATCATCGGACTTAGATATGCATGCCCTCTGTCTCGGTCGCTGCTCTTACGATGAGGTTTGTCCAGCTATTATCAGTTCTCCTAGTCACGTGTCCGGCCCAGTTCCACTCCAAAGTAGCTATGTATTCTTCCTACTGCATCTGTCATATCTGTTCTCTGCTGGACAATTCTCTGTGTTTGGTACCCTTATCATTTAGGTACAGGAATAGCCTTTGACCGTTCCATGTCTCTTTACAACACATATCGTATTTGTCGACTTTTTCGTAAGTGTTTCTCCACCGTAAGTTAATACAGGCAAAACTTATTGGTGGACGGATGACCCAGCGAGCAAATGCTCGACTCAGACTGTCGCCCTGGTTCTATTCCCAACATTCGCTTCTCGGCTATCACTAATACCTGAAGTAGTCGTTAACCCCTAACAAGGGAACCCTTCCTCGACTTTGACGGGTAGGACTAGCCACCTACCCGACTTAACAGGAAAGAGGGCTCGTAGAACTACAACTTTGAGGAACTAAATCGGTCACTAGCCTAACAACATGAGAGGAAGAAGAAGAACATATTGGTTGTATACTTTCCTTTTAAGGCAAATAGGAAGGCCTGTCTCTTGAAAATATGTTCTAATTATCCGTAAGCAGCCACCGTCAATCCTATCCTACGGAGTAGTTCACAAGTCTGATTGTCTCTGATGATGTGGAGTTCATGGCCAAGATATTTGTTGATGTTTGTTGTATGTGAATGCCATCTACTTAAATATTCCGACTCCTAACGATATCGGTCATCACTTGTGTATGGCGACGTTAATCTTCAATCCACCTTTTTACGAAGCAGAGTAAATGCTCTTTGCCATTGCAGTGGCTTCGTATATGCGGTTTGCTATTAAAATGATATTATCTATTCATCTTTTCTCCGTTGACATTGATACCTATTTCATCCAAGTTGATCCATTTGTTCATGTATTCGAGCAATCTATTAAATAGATCTGGCGAGATAGTATCGCCTTACGTTATTCTTCGGATTTACTTCAACTTGTTTTGCTATCTTTGTAGAGTATAACAGACAGATACGACGATTCTCATCAATCTAAATCAAGCTGGTGTATTAATTCCTTCTTTGTTTCAAGAAACATTATGTGGAAGTATTTAAAAAATCTGGTGTGATACGCGCACACAATTTTCTATTACAGTTATATTATAATTGGCCAAAATTTTGATTTTTAATTTTTAAGCATTTCTCAAAAATTTTCAAAAATTGAAAATTCGGGATAAACTATAAAATAGAGATTTAGTTGAAGAGACAAATTTTCTCTATGATTTTAATCTGAATTCAAAAATGTAGTAATATACCGGGTGTTCTATTTAAAATACGAGTTAATAAAAAAAGGAAAACAAACAAAATAAACCCATTTTAGAGGTATTCAATTGGAAAATCATCTATCTCACATTAATACACATTAAAAATATAATAGAAATGTAGTTTGAAAAAATCGTTAGAGCAGTTTTTGAAAAAATGGAGAAAAACTGAAAAATCACAACGATAAACCCATACTTTCGGTTATGCGATTTTCTTCAAAAACTTGCTGTCGCATCTAGATAATACACAAAACTTATATATGAAGTTTCAACATCATACCACTTTACGTTTTTGAGATTTTCTGTTCACAGAGAAACAGACACACACACACACACACACCGATGAACAAAAACATGTTTTCCGCCAATCGTACTAGAACTGACACATTATTGACAAAATTTTGTTGAGCAAAGTCAAACATTCCATTACATCAGCCGTTGATAGGTAATTTACAATAAAACTGTTCAGGAATAATTCAAACATTCGATTACATCAGCCGTTGCTAGGTAATTTATAATAAAACTGTACAGGAATAATATTCCCGGCCTAGGCAGGGAATATTTGAGTACTATTTACTATTTTTTTTTAATTACTCGTATCGATCGGCGGAAAAATAGTATGTGTATCTTGGACAAAAAGCAACATTCCCAGACTCCTGTGTTGTTGGGCTCGGCATTCGCCTCGCCCAACAATATTCACAGTCGTCTGGGAATGTTACGCTTTTCGTCCTAGATACACAATGTACTATTTTTGGGTTCATGGGACTCGAAAACGTGAAGATCTGTTGAATTCGAATTTTTAGGGTGAATCCAATACTTCGTTTATCGTAAAAGGAAGTAAAAATAGATTTTGTTGTTCAAATTCGAATTTGCTTTGTATTTTAGTTTTTAAGAATTGTAATTAAAAGAAATATTGGCCAGTTCTATCACCCTATATGTGCATTTATAAATCGTTTTCGGCCGTTCACTATATAAAACATGCATCGGCATATACCATACGGTAACCTATTATTATATGCAAAATAAAGTAAACTAGCAGTCCAGTGAGACAAATGTCTCATTTAATAAAACAAAAAAGACCGTTTTGCAAATAGAACGCGTATTAAATAAAAACTGTACCCAGACCTGGAAGGTGTCAAAGTGGTTGCCTAACCGATCGACGTTTTAAGGCGCAGAGGGTCGCAGCTCCGTTTGGCTCTTTGGCTGCTGAAACATTTTTATTTAATACGCGTTCTATTTGAAAAACGGTCTTTTTTGTGATTTCTCGAAAACCGGAAGTGTCACGTGACTGAAATTCGGTTCCTGACCTGACATGACCATTCCAAACATATAACTTTCATAACTTTTTTCTCTATCTCTTACGGTTTGGCTGCTGAAACAGCGTCCCAGACAGACAAAACGGCGTCCCAGACAGACAAAACTGCGTCCCAGACAGACAAAACAGCGTCCCGGACAGACACGTCTATTAGATAAAGGATGTTTTGTTAAGTAGAGAGGCGCCTGTAATCTGTAATAGGCGAAAAAAGATTCATCATGAATTTCTGCAAATTGTGCTAGCGTTTGATGATCACGAACTTTCAAGTTGTATTTTTCAGCAACTGTGTGATATTTTTTCACCTCCAATTATAACGTTGAACCATCTTATTATTCTTTGTCCTCCTCGTCCTGCCATATGACGCTGGGTGTTCTATTTCTATTTCTTGCTAATTGATTGAATTCTGGTATTGTCTTTTTTTCCTTGCTATCACTCTTCTAATATCTCGTGCTTCCTCAGCACATGTTCATACCACTTTAGCTGATAGTTTTTAATTCAATTATGCACTTAATACACTGTTTCGGTTTTCGCGTCTTGATATTGAAAGTTATTAATCTTACTATTTCTTGTAATATTATACCTAAATATTCGTAATGCTCTACTTCTTCTATAATCTTGTTATGCATTGTTTTGTCATTAATTTACCAATTTTCAGTATCTTACTTTTTTGTGTATTTTCTTATTTCCTAGTTCTTCACCATCAATATTAAAAATCTGTATAACGCTGTTGCTATTAGCACATCGTCCGAATAGATGAAATGTTATAGTTGTACGGTTGGTACCAATTAATGTTTTTCAATCCTTCTGAAGCATTATATTATTTTACTCTCCATTAAAAGTAGTAATCGTGGGAGTGTGGAAGCTATCCGGTGTTTAATCCCTTTGTTTGTTTGTCGTTTTTCTAAAGCCTCCCAGTTGACTGTTACTTCCAAGTTTAATTTGAATTTCTCATGTAATGTGAAAATATAATATAATAGTTTTTGTTTCGTTCACATGCAAATTATTGTGTTTAAATTTCGCGAAACCAAAACTGCGTTAAAAATTTGAGCAGTTTTTGTTGAGAGGAATTTGCAATAATTTGCATGTGAACGAAACAAAAACTATTATATTATATTTTCACATTACAAAATTCTCTTAAAATTTTTTTTACTTTGAGTGGTATTTGGAAAGATTATGTAACAATATAGGTATATGACATTTACCGTGTTCGATAGCACACATTTTTAACGTTTTCCACTATTAATTCAATACTGAAGCATCTAACACGATTAGTTTTTAGTTTTTAGAACGACGCCGATTTGAAAACTTAAGTTTGACGTTTTCGCGAAATGTCAGTCAAAGGCTACTCACCAAATTGAAATCATTGAAACCAATCGGGCTCGCATGAAAACACTGCGACATTAGGTGTTTTCAAGGACAGTCAATTTTGATTGGCCGTTTGTGACAAATTGAACCATTTTCATTGGTTCCTTTATTATAGTGTTGAATAAACAATAGAATTTTTTGTATAACTTTGTTTAACCACGCACAACTATGAATTAGCATTGTCACTTTGTAGTAAAAGTGCTTCACTTCTATCTATAAAGAATGAGCTTTTCGATGATGCAGTAGTCATTTGGCTATAAAATCTGGACCGCTTTTTTGGCCCACTGTGTATATATTTTCGTATATTTCAGTGCTTCTGTAGTACTGACTACTCATTTGATTTGATATTTTTACCCGTTCTGTCATTTTATATTGTATTTTTTTGCTCATTTGCTATTGCGACTTCCCTCTCTTGGAGTTTATCTTCTTAATACCGTTTCACTTTTCGCTACCTCCTTTGATCATCATCAGCTACATGGTTCATCGTCGAACATAAGCCTCCCCTAGACAAGTCCACCTCCTTCTATTCTGTGCTTTATTCATTCAGTCGGTTCATGCTAACTGTTTTATATCATCCGACCATCTAGTTTGAGGACGACCTCTACTTCGCCGCTCGCCCCAAGGTCGCCATTCTATCAGTAGGCGAGTCCAGCGATTATCTCTCATTCGTGCAACGTGGTCCGCCCAGCTCCATCTTAGTCTACATATTCTTTCTGCTATATATGATATTTTGGACCGTCTGCGGATTTCTTCCTAGGTCACCCTACCTCGTAGCGATACTCCTAACATCCTTCTCTCTATCATTGCTCTCTGGGCAGTTTTCATTTTTATGATATCTTCTTTGTTTAGAACCAGGTCGCCGTTCCATAAGTCAGCACTGGTAGTATGCACTGATCCGAATATTCGTGCTTTCAGGGTGTTGGATATATTAGTGATGAAGATATTTTAAGCCTGCCTACAGAAAGCTGATTGATATTCTTCTAGAATTATCCGCTTTCATATTGTCGAGATTTGTATTTTTTGCCGAGGTAGATACCCGAATCTGTTGTTATCTTAGTGTTATCGATTTCCAGTAGTGTATCATTTCCGTAGAGGTTGTCGTTTGTCGTGTACATTGTCTTGGTTGCGTTCATTTTTAGCCCAATTTCTGTAGAACTGTTATTCAGTTCTGTCAACATTTCTCGCTGTTCTTTGATCGATGTTAGAAGCACGTTGTCATCGGCAAATCCCAACCTATATGACATTTTGATAAATTTTTATTATATTGGTGGTCAATATCACAAGGTCTCGAGTATCTGCTGTTGATTGCATTGTTGCTCACCTCTGTTTAAAACTGTTCAGATCTTGATCGAGTCGAACGCTTGATTTTTCTCTATGGTGTCTAAAGTGCTGAAACCCCCTTTGGTATTATTTTGTTTTTGTTTCTAATATTGTTTTTTCTTTTGGGCACAAGAGTAACCGAAGCGCTTTGGGTCTTAGTGCCAAATTGTTTCATGTCCCTTTGTTTTGTCTCTTTGACTGTGTTCGTTGCGTTTTCTTTATAGTTTTCGCAGTTGCTTGTGTTTTTGTCTTCATATATTTATATTTTTCTTGCATATTTCTTCCTCTGTACTTCATAACGTGCCATTCCATCATTGTGTTCTTTTGAAGCTTGTATGTATTGTTCTTATTCCTCAAATAGCCGTGGTAGACTGTATTAAACATTATTTAAAGGTAATCCATCCCTCCTCAATATTCCGTGTATCTTGTTTTAATTCTAATCGTATCAACTGCTGTCGTATTTTTGGACGTGTGAATACATTTTCTTCGGCTTTCAGTTTGTCTAGCTGAATTCTCCTCTTGTACTTGTTAGAAGCAAATCTAATTGGCGTTCCTATTCCTAATCCTATTTCTTTTCTGTTCCAATGATCGGTATTTAAAGTTGAATAAACAAATGACAAACTTTTAAATGTAAATTTCGTATTTTTAAATGATGTATGATGGTGTTATATGAACTCAACAAAGAAGGAATGTATAATTTGTTTGATTATTCTTCTAATGAATAAATGTCAAGTGTTGACTAAGCATTTCATCTTGGAAATCTCTAAACCAATTTTCGCCCATCCAGTTACTGTTAAAAGTACTCGTATGTAAATGTTGGGTTCACGTTAATTTACGTATATTAATTAGATAAATGGTTCACTTTAATATGAACTCACATTTTTTTAATTCGTCCGTTAAAAGTTTCATAATACTGTGTGCCAGAAATAGTTCAACTATGCAATTTACGATCCTGGGATCCTGTCTTTTTACTTCCTTTTACTATAAAGGAAGTATTGGATTCACCCCAAAAATTCGAAATTGAGTTTTCAACGGATCTTCACGTTTTAGAGTCCCCTGATCCCAAAAAACATATTTTTTTTCATTGGTCTGTCTGTGTGTCTGTGTGTGTGTCTGTCTGTCTGTGTGTCTGTGAACAGAATATCTCAAAAACGAAAAGAGGTATGGCGTTGAAACTTCATATATAAGTTTTGTGTACTATGTAGATGAGACAGCAAGCTTTTGAAGAAAATCGCATAACCGGAAGTAAGTGTTTACTCTTGTGATTTTTCAGTTTTTTTCGATTTTTTCAAAAACGGCTCTAACGATTTTTTTTAAACTTTAAATTTTTCTTACATTTTTAATGTGTATTGATGTGAGATAGGTGATTTTCCAGTTGAATACTTCTAAAGTGGGTTTCTTTTGTTTTTTTTTCTATTTTTTTTATTAACTCCTATTTTAAATAAAACACCCGGTATATTATTACATTTTTGAATTCACCCTAAAATTCTAGAGAAAATTTGTCTCTTCAACTAACACTCGATTTTGTACCGTTTTTGTAGAATTTGTAATTTTTGAAAATTTTTAACAAATGGTTAAAAATTAAAAATGAAATTTTTGACTAATTATAAGATCACTGTAAAAGGAAGTTGTGTGAGTGTATCACACCAGATTTTTACTAATACATCTGCGATCATTTAGAACCCGTGCTGACATCTATCGGAGTTTCTGGAACTCCAGGGAGATCATTCCTCTATCTATGGTAGTAATGTGGACATAATTGGGTCGTCGCCGCAAAATGCATTAGCCCCATTCTGGACATGAAAAGAACGCTGGCTTTATAAGTAACGGGGTTTTTGTAATGTTCATATGTTAAAAGGGTCGACTGGTGGAACATTCATCCGACCTTATTCAAACTTCCCCTATGAGCTTCTGAAAGCTGAATGTATGAATATTTATTACTATTTGTGTCATCTTCAACTGCACGAACCAATAATATTTAGAAAAGCAATCTATATATCATAGAATACGCTTAGTAGGCCATGGATTTGCCCATCAAAACAGTCGACTCTAAATGGTTTCCCGAAATGGCCAACTTGTGTTCCATTTTCCTCTCCCCGACGCCAGGGGTGAGCGTCGTTAAGTAGGACGCCCGGATTGTTATTGAGATCTCGACGATAAAGCAGAAAAGTCCGGATATTTATTAGTTTTCTAAGGATTCATGAACTTTTAATATCCGATGCTACAATGTCGCAGGAACGGGGATGCTCAGATTTTGAAACTACCAGACAGATAGATATACGTGGCCGTTGTCAAGTGTTGTACTACTAACACAGATCTAACTGGTAAATGAGTCACATTATATCTCAATGAATTAACTACTTGATAGCACTTGAATAGTGCTCAGCCTTGTGACGTAACGAGGGGGCGACCGGAAGTGCCCTTATTGCCAGTTGCGTCACCGCGAATAATGCACTTTTTACTAGCAAATTGGTTGTTGCGCGCCGGAATCGCCTTACGAAGAATGCTGCAAACAGGCCCACAGGAAAGGGACACGTCCAGACGGCCATCGGAAATCACAGCCGCCTGCAGATAATGGCCTGTTGTTCCGGCCGCCATTTTTCGCTCCTGGGCTTGGACTTACGTAACTTCGCGCCTGATCGATGTTTCGCTTTTGCAAAGTTGATATCGGTTTGTAATTTCGCCTGTGTGAGTACTGAGTAGCATTTGAGCAAAACAAATTGCTTATCAGCGGAGCAGTGATAACTGTATCGGTGTTGCTGATTACACCAAGTAGTAGTCGACGTTTTCCTAATTAAATTAACGCTGCAACTTCTTAACTAAATTGTAGCATCACCTTGATTCGGAGCCGTTACAACAAACCCCTCCCTCTTGCATAGTATCTTACAATTTATTTTTTTGCATTTTTTTTTATTAGAGAAAAAATCATAAATACTGAACAAACCTACCGGTTTTGATCAAATTCCTAGCTATGTTATTAAGGACTGTAGAGAAGATTTAATTTATTACCTTTTAATATTGTGTAACTTCAGTCTAAAAACGTCTGTTTTTCTTATATAATTGGAAAACTGCTCGTGTTTGTCATGTACTGAAAAGTGGAGATTGATCTGAAGTTACTGAAACTACAGACTTGTAGCGATTCTATGTAATTTTGCACATTTACAAAAATCAGTAGATTGATTAAATAGGAATAAGGAGAAAAAAGCCAAAACGATTAATTTAAATCTTTTTAGCTAGACTTTTTTAGAATAAATAAAATCCAAATAGTCATAACACATTTCATGCAAAAACGTTCCGCCATTTGTTATGACTTCTTCAGTTACATTGGCAAAAATTAACATTTAAGGTACTATGTTGTTACATTTCTTCTCATCAACAGATTTGTTCAAACTTGTTCCACTGTCACACACTTGTGTAGTATTTCATAAGACATGGTCAAGTGGAGGTGATCTATACTGATTTGTCGAAAGCCTTCTACAAAATACGATACGATATCTTAATTGTTGAACTCTGCAGTTTCCCATTTAGTCTATCATATGTTTCTTTATTTAAATAATAATGATAAAAAACTATTTTCATCTGGTATGTCCATGGAATAGTTTCTAATTCATGAATGCAACTACGTTTACACTTAAATGTCATACTAGATGAAAATAATTTTTGATCGTAGGTACTATATTTAGAAAATAGACCTCAATGTGTTACTTTTAATGGCTACAATTCACTATATTACACCGTCACCTGGAATTTCTCAATACTCAAACCTGTATGTCACTTTTAATGGCTACAATTCAATGTATTACACTGTCACCTATGGAGTTTCTCTAGAGTCAAACCTGTATGTCACATTTAATGGCTACAATTCACTATATTACACCGTCACCTCTGGAGTTTCTCTAGACTCAAATCTGTATATCACATTTAATGGCTACGATCCACTACATTACACTGTCACCTCAGGAGTTTCTCAAGACTCAAACCTGTATGCCACTTTTAATGGATACAATACTACACGGTCACCTCTGGAGTTTCTCAAGGCTCAAATCTATGTCACTTTTAATGGTTACAATTCACTATATTACACGGTCACCTTTGGATTTTCTCAAAACTCAAATCTGTATGTTACTTTTAATGGCTGTAATTCACTATATTACACGGTCACTCTGGAGTTTCTCAAGACTCAAACCTATTTACCACTTTTAATGGCTACAATTCACTATATTACACCGCCACCTCTGAAGTTTCTCAAGACTCAAACCTGTATGTCACTAGTAATGGCTACAATCCACTATATTACACCGTCATCTCTGGAGTTTCTCAAGACTCAAACCTGTATGTCACTTTTAATGGCTACAATTCACTATATTACACGGTCACCTCTGGAGTTTCTCAAAACTCAAATCTGTATGTTACTTTTAATGGCTATAATTCACTATATTACACGGTCACCTCTGGCGTCTCTCAAGACTCAAACCTATTTACCACTTTTAATGGCTACAATTCACTATATTACACCGTCACCTCTGAAGTTTTTCAAGACTCAAACCTGTATGTCACTAGTAATGGCTACAATCCACTATATTACACCGTCATCTGTGGAGTTTCTCAAGACTCAAACCTTTATGTCACTTTTAATGGCTACAATTCATTATATTACACGGTCACCTCTGGAGTTTCTCTAGAGTCAAACCTGTATGTCACATTTAATGGCTACAATTCACTATATTACACCGTCACCTCTGGAGTTTCTCTAGACTCAAACCTGTATATCACATTTAATGGCTACGATCCACTACATTACACTGTCACCTCAGGAGTTTCTCAAGACTCAAACCTGTATGCCACTTTTAATGGATACAATACTACACGGTCACCTCTGGAGTTTCTCAAGGCTCAAATCTATGTCACTTTTAATGGTTACAATTCACTATATTACACGGTCACGTTTGGATTTTCTCAAAACTCAAATCTGTATGTTACTTTTAATGGCTGTAATTCACTATATTACACGGTCACTCTGGAGTTTCTCAAGACTCAAACCTATTTACCACTTTTAATGGCTACAATTCACTATATTACACCGTCACCTCTGAAGTTTCTCAAGACTCAAACCTGTATGTCACTTTTAATGGCTACAATTCACTATATTACACCGTCACGTCTGGAGTTTCTCAAGACTCAAACCCGTATGTCACTTTTAATGGCTACAATTCACTATATTACACGGTCACCTCTGGAGTTTCTCAAAACTCAAATCTGTATGTTACTTTTAATGGCTATAATTCACTATATTACACGGTCACCTCTGGCGTCTCTCAAGACTCAAACCTATTTACCACTTTTAATGGCTACAATTCACTATATTACACCGTCACCTCTGAAGTTTTTCAAGACTCAAACCTGTATGTCACTAGTAATGGCTACAATCCACTATATTACACCGTCATCTGTGGAGTTTCTCAAGACTCAAACCTTTATGTCACTTTTAATGGCTACAATTCATTATATTACACGGTCACCTCTGGAGTTTCTCAAAACTCAAATCTGTATGTTACTTTTAATGGCTATAATTCACTATATTACACGGTCACCTCTGGAGTTTCTCAAGACTCGAACCTGTATGTCACTTTTAATGGCTACAATATTACACGGTCACCTCTGGAGTTTCTCAGGGCTCAAATCTATATGTCACTTTTAATGGCTACAATTCACTATATTACACGGTCACCTCTGAAGTTTCTCATGACTCAAACCTGTATGTCACTAGTAATGGCTGCAATCCACTATATTACACCGTCATCTCAAAGGCTCAAACCTTGGGCCTTTGCTCTTCTTAATGTCACTTAGACTAGTTACAACTTACTATATTACACCACCACTTCTGGAGTTCCTCAAGGCTCAAATCTTGAGTCTTTTGGTCTTCTTGCTGTTACGAAATGATCTTGGTTTTGTTATTCGAATTGTTATATAAATAGTGCCTTGTTATGAGTTGTTTAGCGGACTTTTTCGACCGTTTTTTCACACGACGTTTCCGGAGTTCTTGATCTATTTCCATCATCAGGCGTGCTCTTTGTACGTTATTTGTACGAACTCTGGTGCCTACTTCCGTATTTGAGTCCGGGACCACTGATCACTTGTGGTTGCGAGTCTGTCATTAATTTTTGTACTATTTTGGGCAGTAGTGGCATAAATGGGAATGGGATAGATCGAACTTGGTTTTATTATACATAGCCAGATTTTGATGGTTGCCGATAATTAAAAATATTTTCTTCTGTTACTGGCAATGAGGAGTGTCTGAAGCTGCAGACTGATCTTAATTGCATGTTAAATGGTGCGAATCAAATAAACTAACCATTAACATTAAGGACTGTAAAATAGTTACCTTCATGTGTAACGGCCTTCCAGTTGTGTTTGATTATTTGATTTCCTCTGAAATATTATCACGATGCACTTCTACGAAGGATCTGAGAATAATATTTGAGTCAGATTTTCCCTTCGTTACACATATTGATAAAACAGCTGCGTCTTCTTATGCCATGTGTTCAAAAAGAAATTACATAAAGCTTGACCATGAAAAGCAAAACTAATGTCAACGGCAAGCTTTAGAGACAGCAAACTTTAGAATTTCCATAGCAGATTATTTATTTATTTATTTATTCACTTTAAACAGGCACAGGCCTAGTTACATAAAGTGCAAATTTAATTAATCAATATAATAATTTCGAACTAAGCAAAAGAGAAAGTAAAGAAAAACGAGAAAAAAGGGAAAGAAAAAAAAAACTATCCAGCTCACTAATTTTGTATAATCATGGTGAATAATAATAATACGTATTTATTATAGTACGGAATTTACCGAATGTATAAGAAAAGTCAATATCTAAAAGCAAAGACACTTGATTTGCTAATTTAAGCATATCCGTAATCGGAGTTCTAGTGTAATACGAGGTAACGAAAAATAAATTATAATATAAACATATGAAAATAACAACAGTGATGACAGTTAATGAATTCTAAAGCTTGCTGTTTACATTATTTTTCGTTTTCATGGCCAACCCTTATGTAATTTCTTTTTGAACACACGGTGTAAGACTTTGGGTTTTATACTACGTTGCAACGATTTCATTTATATTTAAGCTCTGAAGGTGCTATATTTTTCTTTTATTATATCTAAGGTGGTATATGGTTGTCTTTTTTGGTTTCCATACTATGATTGCCACAAATACGCAACTGAAAATGTTTAAAGAAAGTTCTTAACGTTACTGTGGTTCAAAACATCATATCATGTATATCCGCCGCAAGGCTTTGATGATAATATTTGGTTAAATACATTTTAATAAGTCGAGTTAGAGGCGCAGGGTTAACGTCAATGTGAAATTTATATACAATCTATTGCATAACAAAATCGATTACCTACTCATTTTTTTCATGAAAAACTATTTTTTTTCGTGCACGCCCAATACACAGTAGACAAATGTCAACGTTTTATCTTTCCTCGGTACGTACAAATTTAACTTTAAGATCTCTTTTTTATGTAATGTGTAGCCATTATAACACTGTATGTAACTGCACTGATTTCAACTGAAGTGTATTATCTTATATTTTCATTCATATCAGTTTCTGAGCGAAGTAACCATTATTATAATTAACATTAGCTGTACTTTTAAATTTAGAATTATTAATTATTTGAGCATTTAAGTAAATATGCAACTCATCATTTCTGTGTTATATGTAGACATTTGTTAGTTCCAATATTTTATATGTTCTTATTATTGGCGAATCCTGTTGGGCAATCAGTATTTAAATAAAATAATAAATAAATAATCACTATACGTAAGGCATATGTCTTAGAAATATGGATTTTTTAAATATTAAAAATCTTGGAAACATACCAGAAACGTACTGATGCGAACGCTTGTCTAAACTTGATTCGACTGTGGGCATTATTTTAGTTTACACAAGATCCTTGTCCCAAGTAAAAATGCTTCTGACACTCAACACTGTGAGACCTGAACAAACAAACGACGGCCAATTTGCATTTTTGCGATGATGCTACTCTTATAACTCCTCTTGATAATATCAGTGGCGCAGTTGTATCCCATAAAATGCCTTTCATTCTGATTTCTGTATTGAATTCTCACAGGAAGAATACTGTTTACACAAAATTAAAAGCGTGGAGCAAAAGTTTTCAATTATGTACGTATAATCAGGGCCGTAGCAACACACTTGCCGGCCTGTGTTTAGAATTCTGTGACCGGGCCCCCACCCTCACAATGCTTTGGCTTTAATATACAGGGTGTTTCAAAACAAATGCGAAAAACTTAAGGGGCTGATTCCTTGTTCAAAATAAAGGATAGTTTATTATATAAACATTGGGTCAAAGGTCAACCATTAGGGAGATATCGCACTGCAAATATGGCGGAAAATAATGTTTTTATTTGTTATCTTAAAAACGAAAAGAGGTAGAACAATAAAATTTTATGGAATTATTACTATTATAAAAACACACTTTTTGCATATTTCTCAACTTTTTTAAAAAGAGTAGAGGGGATTGAATTAGACTACCGCTATCATTCTTCTTAACGAAATGTATGAAAAACTTACGCAATGACATGGAAAAATATCAATTGATAGCCTGGTTTATTTCGAAACTTTTTTGTCTCTTGCAATTCTTTCATAAAACTTACCGTTTCCAAATAAAAAAATAAAACGTAAAGCATTGCATGTCGAGAAAAATAAATTTATTTTAGAAAAATAATCTAGTTGGCTGTTATCACTTTTTAAGACGTTTCTTATTGTTGTTTTATTTGACATTGCTCACTTAGTTTGAATGCAAAATACGACTAATTTAATCAAACATTTATTATCTGATCATTTAATTATTCAGCAATAAGAGTGCAGTGTGATATCTCCCTAATGGTTGACCTTTGACCCAATGTTTATATAATAAACTATCCTTTATTTTGAACAAGGAATCAGCCTCTTACGTTTTTCGCATTTGTTTTGAAACACCCTGTATAAAAAATATACATGTTAAATCAACAAAATTTATTTATAAAATCATAATAGTTACGCGAAGAGGAGTGCTTTACATTTCCGAGTGCTACATTCTTGATTGATTACGATCGTGGTACATACGTTTTATTTTATTTTGGTTGTCAAAATGGACAAAAATCAGGACTTTTGGGCGCAGGTTATTACGGCGCCGTTGTACTCGTGCTGTGCATTTTTGGTGTAGTATTGTTTATTTTACTTTGGAACCATAAACTTGTTTATTAACCTTCGTTAGCGGCCATAATACGGCTTTTATGACCCAAGTGCATATAAAGCTGCTCAAATCCGAATATGCTTCTGTCAAGTATATACAGAGTACGCACACGAAATTGTGCCTATGTTTCTAATGCCTAAGAACTATTAGTTAAATAAAATTAATACTTTGTACATAGCTTAGGTTATTTATTTATTTTTGACCAAAATATGCATATTGTGGACTCCATATCGTAGAAAAAATAAATTCCGTCTTTTTCTGCTTTAACTCCAGAACTATTCGTTAGAGAAGAATAATATTTTTCATCCTCATCTCTCTCTCCAGTCGTTTATTTCATAGATTAAATGTCGTGATCTCAAGTTGTCTTGTCATGTCGCTGAATTGGCGATGTCTCTCCAGTTATCCCTCTCTGTAGCGGTCCTTATATTTATTTGAAAGGAAGATCCAGTTATTTCTTTGATCTGGTCCATCCATCGTTTCGGCGAGCGTCCTCTGGGGCGGGTACCCTCTACTTTCCCTTGAATTAGAAGTTTTTCTAGGATGTCGTCACTTCTTCGTGTTACGTGTCCAAAGTATTTCAGGATTCTTCGCCTCAAGACAGTTGATAGTCGCTCTTTTATATGTAGTTCTGCAAGAATGGAGACGTTAGTTCTGTGAGCCGTCCATGGTATTCTTAAAAGTCGTCTCCAGCACCACATCTTAAACGCGTCCAATCTTGCTCTGTCTGCTGTTTTTAGAGTCTCGGTCACATATAATGCAGCAGGAAATACTAACGCATTGACAAGTCTTATTTTCGTATTATTTGTTACTTGTTTGTCTTTCCAGATTTTATTGAGCTTTGACATCGCGCTTTTACCAAGTGCTATGCGTCTTCAGATTTCGGTGGACGTACTGCCATCTTTATTTATTTGTGCACCAAGGTATACTATTTCATTGACGTTCTCTATATCTTGTATGTTTGGTATAGGTTCTATGTTATTTCCTCGGTCAATTGTCATCAGTTTAGTTTTTTGACTGTTTAGTTTCAATCCACATCTTAGGCTTTCTTCTTCCACCCTCTCGATAAGTTCCCTTATTTCTCGTTCGTTTTCTGCGATCAAAGTCGTGTGGTCTGCGTAACGCAAGTCGTTGATTCTCTTTCCTCCTATTACTATTCCTCCTTCCAAATTTTCCAGAACTCTTCTCAATATAAACTCGCCATATACGTTATACAACAAAGGCGAAAGCACACATCCTTGACGGACACCTCGTTGTACACTAAAAGATTCAGAGTCTCGTCATTCTATCCTGACAATTGCCTTGTTATTCTCGTAGAGTTGCTTCAGTAAGATGACCAGATGTTGAGGAGTTCCCATATCTAACAGAGCAATCCAAACTGGTTGCAGTTCACACAACCGAAAGCCTTGCTGTAGTCGAGGAAGCAAAGGTGGGTGGGTTTTACAAATTCTCTTGCTTTTTCTATGATTTGTCTAATGTTCATAATTTGCTCCCTCGTTCCTTTATTCTTTACGAAACCAGCTTGTTCCTGAGGAATTTGCCATTCTAGGAAATGTCTGAGACGTTGTAACATGATCCAGAGTAGAACTTTGCTAGGATGGGAAATTAACGCAATCCTTTATCTAATAGAGTTGTCTGTCCGGGACGCCGTTTTGTCTGTCCGGGACGCTGTTTCAGCAGCCAAACCGTAAGAGATAGAGAAAAAAGTTATGAAAGTTATATGTTTGGAATGGTCATGTCAGGTCAGGAACCGAATTTCAGTCACGTGACACTTCCGGTTTTCGAGAAATACGTGATTTCCGTCCGTCCGGGACGTTGGTCCGTCCGGGACGCTGGTCCGTCCGGGACGCTGTTTCAGCAGCCAAACCGTAAGAGATAGAGAAAAAAGTTATTAAAGTTATATGTTTGGAATGGGCATGTCAGGTCAGGAACCGAATTTCAGTCACGTGACACTTCCGGTTTTCGAGAAATCACGTGAAAAACGGTCTTTTTTGTTTTATTAAATGAGACATTTGTCTCACTGGTTGCTAGTTGTTCTATAATTGTTGCAGTCTTGGCTTGACCCTTTCTTATGGAGGGGGATGAATGTTGATGTGGTCCAGTCCGTTGGCCATTGACCTGATTGCCATATCCTATTACATATTTTGTGTAGGAAGTCAATTCCCCTCTGGCTAAGTTTTTTTAGCATTTCTCCGTTTATGTAGTCTGTGCCTGTGCTTTTACTATTTTTTAGTTTTTGGATGGTTTGAACCACTTCCTCTCTCATTATTCTAGGTCTTGTTCTATTTGTGTGATTTGAACCACTTCCTCTCTCATTATTCTAGGTCTTGTTCTATTTGTGTGATGGGAGGAAGTTGGATCGTTGCTTGATTTGGTTTATCGTCCTTATACAACTCGTTGCAATATTGGCGCCGCGCCATACCTCTACTACATCCCCTATTTCCGTGACGATTTTACCTTCCTTGTCTTTTATTTTTCATTCCTTGGGTTTAAACTCTCTGGCTATTTCTTTAATTTTGAGGAATATTTCTTTTGTTTCATTTGTGTTATGTAGCCTTTCCATATCGTTGCACATTTTTCGTAGGTGTTCATTTTTATCACGTCTGCTAAGTCTTTGTATTTCTCGGTTGAGTCTCTTTCGTTCTTTCTCCTTTTCTTCTTTGTTCATGTTCACGTGGAGTAGAGTCCTCCTCATATGAGAAGCTTATTGGAATGTTTTCTGCTTTTTCGAAAAGTGTTTTTTATATATGATACAGAGCTCTGTGGAACAAATTTTTGGGCCCCTTTTGAGCCAGTCATATACTGCATTGAACTGGGAGGGGGTGAGTAGTTTAACTACTACTTTACTTTTTACAGTTGTTATAGAGAGAGTATCGAGAGATTAAAAAAAAAAACTCATCCTCAGCGGGCTGTGAAATTTAAACGTTTGAATAACATGTTGGTAGCACTGTAAGTCTATGTTAAATTCGATGTTAGTAGGTTAGGTTTTGCGTCAGTCTGTGTCAAAACTGACGCAAAACCTAACCTGCTAACCTCAAATTTGACATAGACTAACAGTGCTACCAACATGTTATTCAAACGTTTGAATTTCACAGCTCGCTGAGGATGAGTTTTTTTTATCTCTCGATATAATTTCAGAAAATATTATGCTTTTTAAAGAAGCATGTTATGTAGGTATTCAAATAGTTTTGCAAGACAATAATAGAACTACAGTGCCGATCGATGAAATTGCTGCTCATCAAATAGTCTATTATGAACTTTGTCGCGTGCCATGAACCAACTGCCTAACAAGTTGTAGTTTCCATTAAATTTTAATTAAAAAATTGTCACTTCAAATATTAAGCATTATTTCTAAATTTTTGCAGTTCTTGTACAGCCACGTGTTTTAATAGTTTCTCAAGTTCATGACAGTGATGTATGACTGAGCGATTGTTTGACTAACCGAGGGTATACACTTTTCATGGATGGTGCGATTGAAACTAGATTGCCTGTCATGATATAATCGAACACTTGCCAAACATAAATACTTACTTAAAATTTATGACAATTTCTAAGATTTTCTTTATTTTTCTATAGCAAATGAAAAATAAGGATATGATATTAGGCAGTTGATGTGATACACTTATTTTTTTCTTTAAAAGATGGGTCAAATGGTTAAGCACTTTTTAGAAAGTTTCTCCAGTATACCTGAAGTTTCAGTTATTCATTTCACGATTTAATAATAACAAAAAAGGAGTGAGTCGAGCTTCGTTTACATGCTGTATATGTATACAGTTGTGGCATTTAAAAATTGAGTTGCATTGTATTTTGGACATACCTATTCATAAAACTAAAACTATCGGAAGTGTTTTCCGTTTGTCTTTTACTTTGTGAACTGTTATATGTTCATTACGAACTGTTTAACAAAAGAAGAATTTGTATTACATGCTGAGCAGTATCGTAAAAACAAATTTCTCTTTATAAATGTCTGGCGCTCATTTATTTGAATGCTCTTTTTATAATTTGTCCAAAAACTTTATTAATGGAGGTAGACAGTTTAGAATTATGAATACTCCTGAAAAACAGCGTTTTCGCGTCGAATATCCTGCGGACTAGAAGAAATTAGGTTCGTAAAAGTGATTAATGGCAGTTTTTATAGCGGCAGAACAGGGTTGTAAATAATATTTTTCTTGCTGCCACTGGAAAACAATTGTCCCCTCTGAAAAATAAGTAATTTGGAGACCGGTGTCCCTTGCGCGAGTCGCCTTCGTAGCATTTTACTCCAATTTACATAATTCGAGTTGTTTATGATGTGACGTCAAGTTTTCCATTAAAATTTTAGCGCGTGGTCCCGATTAAATAATTAGATTCGGTGAAAAATCCGACCACTGGCTCTTGCGAAAACGTTACCAAAAACCAGCCCTTGGAGGGGGCTAGATTAAAGGGAGATTGTTGGCTCCAGACTCCGCCGACAGTCCACGGATCGATTTGGGAAAAACTAGGAAAGGCAGGATAATGCATTCGCTGTTTGCTAGCATGAATAATACAGCGCGGTTCGGACACAAAGGCAGGCGATGGCGAACTTAACGGAATTTTCACAACGGGAGATGCTACACGCAAAGCTATTTGTGCCGTTTAAACTTCCTTTCAGCGACCGACGTTACATCTTAGCTGAATGCCGCGAAATGTTCCACCGTCGCGGACGTGTACAAATTAAAGGATTTATTCAGCCTTGTTCCCGTTTCAAACGGAATTCCAATAGCCGTTTCAGAAATCGTGTAAGTTTGGGCGAGCCGCTTTGTTCTCCCTGTTTTTGTCCTCTGTGTTATCGCGAAATGCAACTTTTCTGGACAGATAACAATAAATAACTAGGAAGGCTTCTTTTGTACATGTTGGTAAATGGAAAGTGGCAACTATTCTTCAATGCCACTTCTATAAACGAAAGATTCGCTGATTCGTTAGAGCGTGTCCCAAATGTCACAGCGAAAGAATTGTTAGGCATGCTTGCTTTCTCCGATGCAAACATGTGAACTTTTATTGTTTAAACCACGCCAGAGGCGAAACTCTTTTGCAAGGGAAGGGATAGAAGAGCACGGTAACTCAACGTGTAAACCACGCCAGAGGCGAAACTCTTCTAACGATCGGAAGGAGACAGACGAGAATTTATAGGCAAATGCCGTCGCGCTTCAGCAAGTGCCGTCGCGGTTCAGTGGCGGTGGGCGGGGCTTAGGAATTAGCACTTTCCACATAGAAGGAAGGGGAAAGCCTTCGTCCCGATTGAGATTGTTAGGGTGTTTGCAAATCTCAATGGCTTCGCGAATCTTTCTGCTAAAGAAGAAGAATGGGGATTTGCAGATAATGGAAGTTTCATCAAAAAGGATCTTATGGCCGGTTATTTTATTGTCGTTCTTATCTGTTTAGCCACTTAGTAAATGACAAATAAATATCCCACACATTAAACAGGATTTCCACCCAACACTATCCATACGCAAAAACAAAGAGGGAAAATGTATAGTACAAGAGAAAAATTCATAGAAATATGGTGTGAACACTTCGTGGATCAACTGAGCCAAAAATTAAGCAATGAAATACAGGAAGATAAAAAATATCGACAGCACAACCACTGATCACATATAGTACATACGAATAAGTGACTAACAGCATACGAGAGCTGTCAACAATGATAAAATTCCAGGTTTCAGCAGTAGACAATGTTCCAGTACAGTGAATTCAAAATGGAGAAAAAGCAGTAGACAAAAACATACATCAATAATATGCCTCATTTACAAAAAAGGCGAGAAGTATAAATGCCGTAACTACAGAGGAATATCACTTCTCTGTAAAACATATAAAATACTCAGAAACATACTACGTCAAAAAATAAAAGAATATGGAAACGAAAATAATGGTGAATATCGTATAGGTATAAGTCTAGACAGTATAGACCTAGTTCGACTTATACATTATCATGGAAGCGTTTGACATACGACATAAATCAATAAGATTAACTAAAATGACAACGATAAACTCGAAGACAGCAGTAAGAATACAATAGAATATTCGACAGCTTTCCAACCTCTAAAGGAGTATAATATGGAGACAGCCTAGAACCAACCCTCTAGAGAGCACAATGAGAGACACTAGTAACAATTTAAACAGCATCAAATAATTGGCTACACAGACGATATAAACCGATTAGCCAGATCAAAAAGAAAAATTGAAGAAGTGTGTAGGAAACTAAAAACGCAACTGAAAAAATCGGCTTGAATGTTAATGAAACACAAACAAAATTATTGCCAGTAAAACTATGAGAAGACTTGGCCAAAATTTAACAATAGAACACAAGAACGACAATTCAAATATTTGGAATTCCAGATCAACAGTGAAAACGACATCCAACAGGGAATACAACAACGCACATTAGCTGAAAACAGAGCCCACTTTTCATTGCTGCCCATATTTAAGTCAAAATTAGCCTCAAGGAAAATAAAAATATCGATATATAAAATCATGATAACACCTGTGTTAACATACGGAACCTCGACGTGGACCACCAGAAGATCACAAGAATTTCTACTAAAATGGGAGAGATGAATCTTAAGAAAAATATATGAGCCGGTTCAGGATGATGGAAAATAAGATATAACTTCGAACAGATATAAAAACAGCCGGATATTGCCGAATGCATAAAACTACAGAGATTAATGGGCGGGATATGTAGAACGAGTGGGTGAAGATAGAGGCCCGAAGAAGGTATATAACGAAGAAATGGAGGGTTTAAGGGGTAAAGAACGACCAATGCAGCGATAGGTAAACAACATTGAGGAGGATGGTAGACAAATCTTGAAAGCCCGAAATTGGAAAACAGTAGCACAGTAGCGAGATGTTTGGAGGCAGAAAGTAAATGAGGCCAAGGTCCAGATGGGACCTCTACTGCCACGGAGAGAGAGGTTGATCTTATTAATAAGATTGTTAATTACATCTCTCGTAAGTTACTATACGCGTTTTACATAAGACAGTGTTGTCGACGATAGCACCTATAGATTTTTTGAAGTTGCATCTTGTATCTATATTTGAAGAGTATCTCGATATGTCTTCAATTCCTTTGTCTAAGTATAGCAAATTCTATAATTGTTGTGAAGAAATGCTTCATCGCATTATCGATGGACAAAACTGAAGCTTATGATTGACATCTGGTTCTAATTAACCACAACTCCATATATGTATTTAATTTAAATAAGTTGGTTTCTTTGTTAACATTTCGTTTTGACGTGTATGCCACTGGCTGGGATAGGAATATACATGAGTTAGTCTCGTTAGCGGAAAGTTAAAGAATTTTCGTCGAAAGATAACCTTAACGTTATCAATTTAATTATTTAAATGGAACAGTCGAGTGCAACAGGTTTCGTAACAACTAAACCGTCCTAAATTAATCCCTACGCGGACGATATTGTGATAACAGGTTGAACTAAAAGAGAATTCGAAAGAGTATTTACAAAGCTAGAAACAGAAGTAGGCTTGATAATAAACACAACGAAGACCAAATATGTGCAAGTTAGAAGAGAAAGGAACATACGAATAAATCTCCAAAAAATGATCTTGCATTAGAGGTAGTGATATAATTTATATATCTGGGATCTCAGTTAAATAGCGAAAATAACGTAGTACATGAAATTCCAAGAAAAATCAAAGCGGGAATGAGAGTTTTTATGCTTATAAAGATATAATAGATTAAATCGATAAGAAAAGTCACCAAAATGAAAATTTGTAGGGCAATAGTCAGAGCCATTATAACATGGTTGTGAAACATGGCGTACACCAAAATCAACTGAGAAATAGTTTCTAATATGCGAAAGGCGAATTTATGGACAGAGCTTATTGGAGAAGAGATTTATCAAAGCACAAAAAATAATGGGATGGGTGCGGATGGACAACTATAGAAGAACCAAGTTACTATCGAAATGGTGAGGGGCAGGCAGAAGATTAAGTGGAAGGCCTGTGTCCGTAGTGATTTGAAAAAGATGGGAATAAGAAACTGAAATACGCTAACTGAAGACAGATCCGAATGGAAGAAGATCGTAGAACAAATTAAGACTCGTTGTAGGTTGGAATCGCTAAGAAGAATTGACAGTCGATTGTGAACAATTTTATTTGTGGCCCTCAAACCCTCAATAATAATTTCTAAATTGCTCAAAAATGAGAAAAAAAAGTTTGAACCCGACTAAAAGCGTTGAACAACCGCAACTGACGTAACGAGAGCAACATGTTTTTCCCACTTCTCAACCAACATGACGTCAAAATGGGGAAAATTAAAAACCAAAGGTCATTTTTTGTACGAGTTGCGGGGTGCACTATAGATGTGAATCTGATACTGTAATATTATGGACCATCGAAATACGAACAAATGTTATACATGTTTTCTGTCTCAAAAACTCATCTAAAGTTGGAGAGAACATAAAATCGCTCATGGACCATAGAAAAACTTACCTAAGGGTAAGGCGTAAGGACGTCTCCAAAGTATGATAGAGCGTAATCTGCTATTGTTCTTCAGCGACTGAAGAAGCAATTGTTTTAAAAAAGCCTCGTTGGTAGGTAAGGGACCAATAATACTCAGCTACACAAAGCACTATTATGTAGGAAGGGATTTAAGTAACTTCTTTATGGTGTATTTTCAAATTTTTTAAAGTGCGTCAAAAGCGATAACTACAATTTCTAAATGACTAACAAATTTAGATCATAGGTGCCTATGAAAGACAGCAAATGTGAACAATTTGTCTTTACATCAGCACGAGAACTGTCAGAATATTCAAGGCATATCTTCTTGTGGTTCTTAAATAAACTAAACACTTATACCTATAGCAAACATTATAAACATATTTTGCTTTTTCATTTGTTTCTGCGTTTTCTTAGATTTGTCCGTAGTAAGATGTGTAGAACTAAATTGTGCTGTACAATTTGCACTGTTAGAAAGCAAAGCGCACTTAGTATTAGCCCGAGGACAAATCTCGGTCTTATGTAAATAAACATCATATCATCATCATAAGCATACTGTTGGCGTGATAACGAACAACAATACATACCAGGCTGGAAACATTTTACTGAAGAGCCTGCTCCATTTGAACCACAACCTCCTCGACCTCGTAGATTAATCGCCCATCAGGCGAAGGTGAGCCTGATGCGAGATGAAGTCCCAGATAAATTCTTCTATAAATTTGCAATTAACCCTCCATTAAAAAACAATCGGAGCAACTAACTCCGTTGATTTATGGCGGCCCCGTCTCTGCAAACGCGCCCCAAATACTTCCATCGCCCTGCGAGATGAGCGACTCACGGGTTGGGGGTGATTTATCGGCAAGGGTGCGACTTCATGATGCCTATGCCGATGGCCACCGCGATGGTATCTCGTCGCACATTGTTATTTTTATATAATAGGGTTATGGTGGCCGAGCATCTCAAAGGTCAGATGTCTTATCAGGAGGAGTATGGAATAGTATTTAGTGTGTTAGGACAGCAGCGTCCGTTAAGTCCGCAGCAAATTAGTGAACTTAAGTGGCAATCTCGGCGGGCATAATTAATCGAATTAAATCCTAATTAAGTGCTCAAGATTTAAATGGAAACGGACTGGCTGCTGAAACCTAAGAAGGTCCTGAAAAAGCGTCCCGGCGACTATCGTAGCACCAAAAGAGTAAGTCTCCCGCCCGGATGCGCATTGTGACTAATCTGTTGGTTTAGATGAGTGTTGTTGCACGTGAGCGAAGGTAGCCATGGCGGCCTAAGTGTGTGTGCATCGTGGCGGCTACTTTCATTTGTTTAACAATGGTCGTGCATGTGACTGTGGTTTACGTTTTCGTTGATAAGTGTTATTGCTCTTGCCGGGGTTAAGAAACGTATCGCAAAGATAGTGGTGTCATCGCCATTATCGACACTTTTTATAAAACACGTGATATGTCTGACAGATACCCTAGACCCCTAGAGAGCTTTCTAAATTTTGCAAAGATCTAGTCGCTTTTCATATGTAATATTTCACTATTAACGTTAGGTAAAATGCTGTAAAGATAGTGAACGTTGAATAATATCCATAATATGTGCAGTAACATAACTAGATATGTATACAGATATGTACACTAAAATACATGTGTGTAAAAACCTGTTTTCAAAAATACCTATATAGTATTTGTTTCAACAAAAAAAAAGACTTATTCTCTAATATATGAAAAAAATATCTCTCAAACACAAGATGTTACAGGAAAATATTTGTGGAGAACGAACTTTTTTATTTGATATATTATACTTATGATTGGCTATTGCAAATTTTCTTACTGATTTTAGTTGACAGCTCATTTTGTTATATTTATTATTTACACCTTATACTTGTATTACCACGCTAGCACCTGTGATAGTCATTAAGCCCTAATAAGGGAACTTTTCTTCAATTTCGGGAAAGGCTAGCCACCTTACATGAGTTACGAGTAAAGAGGGCTCATAGAACCACAACTGTGTAGAATCAAACAGGCTACTAGTTTAATATAAAAGGAATAAGGCTTTTATTTTTATATAAAATGTAATCAAAATTGTATAATAGTGCCAAAGAATTTCTAAGAAATAAATTTGTGTATTCAGTGTTTTTAATTTTAATTTTAAATGTGATAATTTAGTTATTATGGACGTGTTGAATGCTCTTTCAAAACTATAATCGGCCAATCACGTTAATGACCGGGCTATGTTGGCCTAGCCTGACGGTAATTTACTTTAATCTACTGGAAAATGTTGTTAGTTATACGTCATTATGTGAAATTATATTAAACGACAGTGCTCAGGTATTCTCGTTATTGACCATATCTTGTTGGATCATTGAAATCTAAAGACAAACATATTGGTTTACTTCTTAATCAACTCTATTGTTATACAGATTGTCCGAAATCCGTTTTGAACATAGGAAATTAATGAGTTCAACAACAAAGACATAAACAAAATGAGTAGCAGGACAGAGATAGAATGTAATCGTGGCTAGCTAAATTTTTAAACTAAAATTAAGTCAATGAAACAAACAAACACGTCTGTCTAATATTTTATCTCTCATTAAGAGTATAAAGTGAGGTTTAGATCTACTATTGTTTACTATTTACATAATTATTTAAATATCGCTTTATACTCTTAATGACAGATAAAATATTTGACAGAAGTGTTTGTTTTATTGACTTAATTTTATTTTAAAAATTTAGCTAGCCATGATTACATTCTATCTCTCTCCTGCTACTCATTTTGTTTATGTATTCCTTGTCCTATGTTCAAAACGGATTTCGGTATATCTGTATATCTGATGATCAAAAATTATTTTCATCTAGTATGGCTATGGTAATACATACTTCCTAATTTATGCATGCAACTATAACTCACTTACAAATCAAATGTCAACTTTGACATTTAAGTATAAACATAGTAGCATTCATAAATTAGGAACTATTCCATAGCCATACTAGGTGAAAATAATTTTTGATCTCTAAGCTCTTCTTTTTTCTTAAAAATAAAGTACTTATAGTAATTACATATGTTTTTCTTCGACCTCGAGAGTTTTGCGGAAATATCCGTTTTGATGTCTTCTGATTGAGAAAGTGTTAGTCGCGTGGCCTCTTTGCAGCCGGTTGAATCGACCGGCCTGATAATTTATATCTTCGTTTTTAGTATGAATTAGGAGATCCCAGTTATTTTTGGTTAAAATCAGGCAACCGGAAGTGGTACTTTACTCATGTTTTTTACGTTTTCCGGAAAAAATTTACAATTGTTTATAATACAAATTAAATTGCATAGAACAAAATCATATATTATGCAATTATTTACAACCTTTGTTTAATTTTGTTGTTGTATAGGTTTTGAATTATTTTTTACAAGCAGTAAAAGAAAGTCGTGTAATGCCAACGCCTCATTTTTATTATTACGTTGACAGTAATTCCTCAGAACACAAAGTCGCTGCTCGCTGCACACTCGTCAAAAACAAACTAAAAGCCGGACAGCCGGTCATGCCTGTCTGGGGAATAACAATTATATCCGGCCTATATGTTGTTCATATCATCATTGGCCATTACGCGCGGTTATTGACGATATCGGCCGGTCCATAACGTTATTATTCTCTTTAACGTCGTTCATCGTAACAAAATAGTTTCTACATTGAAAGACAAAAATAAGTATTTTATAACATTGTTTGCACTGCAGGCAGTAGCAGAATTATCAAGTTTGTAAATATGTATATATTCCGTTCACGTTGTTTTTGGCATAATATGGGGCCATGGAAATTTGACATAAGTTGGCAGTAAAACTGTCGGTTTAATTAGGTTATGTTTTTCTAAGTTTGAGGTTATACATCAATGTCTAGTGCATTGTTGTCAGTTTCACTAGTTTGTTTGTTTGTTCATGGACAAGGTCTAGGCATACAGAGTACCAGGTACCTTAGACACCGACTGCTTTGGTCATATGGTCAAAGTCCTACTTAGAATTTTGCCGAGACTAAGGAGTTCCAACCCTAGCAAGGGCTCTTTTACATGCTCCACATCGTAGTAACATGGGACCCACGGCTTTACATCACTTCCGAATGATGGCATTCTGTAGAAGCTTTCATCTGCATATATTTATTTTTGAAAACCTCTAGTTTGGAATAGAAAAATCCTCACACATTTTAACCTCATGATCTAATTTAATACAAGCCTTGCCCAAAGCAGGAATAACCCGATGAAGCACCCAATTTTCATAATTTTTAGCAGACTTGATCACATTGTACCATCTCGGTTCAAAGTCATGTATGGTCGCGGAACATTCAGCAACACGGTAAATATGTTCGCATGTCAGGCACAGGCACAGTGACGCAAAATTGTGTCACGTAGAACAGTGTGTTCAACTGAATATAAAAAAATCTGGTGTGATTCACGCACACAACTTCCTTTTACAGTGATCTTATAAAAAGCCAAAAATTTGATTTTAAATTTGTAAGCATTTGTCAAAGATTTTCAAAAATTACAAATTCTACAAAAACGGTACAAAATAGAGCGTTAGGTGAAGAGACACATTTTCTCTAGAATTTTAAGCTGAATTCAAAAATGTAATAATATACTGGGTGTTCTATTTAAAATAGGAGTTAATAAAGAAAATAGAAAAAAACAAAAGAAACCCATTTTAGAAGTATTGAACTGGAAAATCACCTATCTCACTTCAATACACATTAAAAATGTAATAAAAATGTGAAGTTTGAAAAAAATCGTTAGAGCCGTTTTGAAAAATCGAAAAAAACTGAAAAATCAGAAGAGTAAACATCTACTTTCGGTTATGCGATTTTCTTCAAAAGCTTGCTGTCGCATTTAGATATAGTACACAAAACTTATATATGAAGTTTCAACGCCATACCTCTTTTCGTTTTTGAGATATTCTGTTGACAGACAGACACACAGACAGACCAATGAAAAAAAATATGTTTTTTGGGTTCAGGGGACTCTAAAACGTGAAGATCTGTTGAAAACTCAATTTCAAATTTTTGGGGTGAATCCAATACTTTATTGAAAACGGAAGTAAAAATGTATATTTGGTATTTTACCCTTTAGCAAGAAACATGCCAAGAAGCTGGAAGGGAACTTGTTCGATTATTTTGAAACTGTGGTGGTTTATTCTAAAGTCAGTTAGGAGTAAAATTTAAAAAATGCTGATAATTTAAGTAAAAAAGTGAAAAACGAGTATTTAGACAGAAAAATCGATCAGTCCAAACAATGCCTGCAAACACAACCCGAAACA
The DNA here is from genome assembly GCA_940337035.1 of Agriotes lineatus. Classification (NCBI taxonomy): domain Eukaryota; kingdom Metazoa; phylum Arthropoda; class Insecta; order Coleoptera; family Elateridae; genus Agriotes; species Agriotes lineatus. The sequence goes on from CALNHX010005407.1 coordinate 37,748, forward strand.
AAAACAACATCATCAAGTAGCCTGCAACATGATAGTTGATTAATTAACAACAAATCGTACAATGTACAATAAAAATTGTGGTAAATGCAGATGCCTGTCAAAAAACGTTAATGCATATTTTGTGGAATGTAAATTTGGGTATTTCGTAGTTCGCAGAACAGTATAACTCCCTTATAACACACTTGCTTTTAATGTACATTTGGTTATTACGCACGTGAGAGATCAGTCCCGGCCGAATGCCTATAATCCATTCACAATGTTCCCTCCTCCCAGTAGGCTGTCATATCAAGTTATTTCGCATTTGTACCAACAAAAATGCCACCTTAATATAGCCTGAATCTATACCAAAATGCAAGAAGCATCAAATTTTAAACTAAAGCGTAAAGCGTTTTCTCTAAAAGAAACACTTTTTATTACAAGGGAATTTGAACGCGTTGTAAAGTAAATCGTTTTTATGATAGTTAAAAACAAAGAGGGGATTAAAGAAGCAAGCAGGTAAATCGCAAGCTGTTAAACGAATTCGTAGCCTACTTTCGTATTATGCTTCGGAACACTCATTTTTTTTTGTAATTCGGTGCATATTTTTTAAAGCGTCTACTCTTACAACGTACAGATTTTCACGGTTCCGTTAGTTGCACTGTATAACTGTACATCGTAAGGAGTATATTGCTTAAAATATAAACGATGTCATACGAAGTTGTCAATGCGAGTAAACTAGGTGCCATTCGGTTTCGTTTCCGTGTCCATCTAAAACTGATTTTCTTTTAATTATCTATAACACGTCTGAAATTTGGCATTGACGTAATTCTTTAAAATAGGCGACCAACACCAGTGAAAAATAAAAATGATCATGTCTGGACGACGCGCCGTTACTGTAAAACAAAAGCAGTGTTGTTTCTGCAAAGTTTATTCTTTCAAAAATTACTTAAAAATTTGTAAAAAAACTGACGTTAACTTTCAACAAAATATACTAAATTATCTCATTAGAATTATTCCTGTTCGAAAACTTAACTTCATAGGCGTGGTTAGGGGGGTACTTCGGTGTGCTAAGCCCCCTGCCCCTCCCCAACGTAAATTAGTACCCCTAGAAAAATTAACTTTTGAATTGCACAGGAATTAAATTTTTACACTTCTATACGTTTTGTTTGTTGCAATGAATGTTACAAATATATTGAGTAAAGAAGTTTCAAAGCAATAAGGGACTACAAGACACTAGAAGAAAAGCGAAGTCATGATGAATTTTTCCTTTTATGGAAAGAGGTTAAAGTTGTTGCCATAAATAACTGCATTGATATCCAACCTATCGAAACTCTGAAGAGAGGAACGACTAAAAATTACTGAAATATTTCCTGATTTTGTCTGCAACAGGATTACGTTCAAATAATGATATTGTTAACAATATAGCCTCATTTACTCTTACTACCAAAGACTCTCCAAATTGATAGTCAACAGTCGATCGTCTAAAAATTCGATATTCTCTCGAGTCAGGAATTGGTAAAGGCTGTGGATATTTTTTTCGATTTCGAGGGAAGTTTCAAATTTATTGATTATTATTCCATCACTTGCGATAAACAAAACAGTTTTAAAAGATGAAAAAGGCATAATGAGCAAAAAGAAGCAACTTCCGAACTCTGAAATTTTACATTTTAAAAAGTCCGAATCACAATACTTTCAGTGCTATTTTAGAGAGTATACAGGATGTTTCATAATATATGCGCAGGACTTCAGGATGTGATAGCTCGTCCAAAAATTTGAAAAAAAGTTTCTATTAACTTACCCTCTAAAATGCACAATTTTCGAGATACAGGGTGTTGAAATTGAAAAAAAAATTTTGTTTTTTGCGAATATCTCCGGAACCGTTTATCGTACAGAAAACAGCTTTTGTAACCATTTTCTACTCATAATAAGCTATGTTTTTTGCAAGAAAATTTTTTTTTATGTCATAATTGGTGAAGATTTTGAAGGGGTAGTGAGTGTTTTTCTCCCCAACTTCTACGCCACTGGAAAAAGTACGGTTTTGAGACGCCTATTTGAACCGCCAATGTTTTCTACACACAAAAGGTACTCTTGGTCATAAGCTCTGAAGTTGACCGTTTTCGAGAAAAATCAACTTTTATGTTGAAAAACATGGTCAATTTTTTGAAATAAATGTTGACCAATTAAGAGACGCATTGTTGCATCTTGCGACATTTATTTCAAAAAATTGACCATGTTTTTCAACATAAAAGTTGATTTTTCTCGAAAACGGTCAACTTTAGAGCTTATGACCAAGAGTACCTTTTTTGTGTAGAAAACATTGGCGGTTCAAATGGGCGTCTCAAAACCGTACTTTTTCCAGTGGCGTAGAAGTTGGGGAGAAAAAACACTCACTACCCCTTCAAAATCTTCACCAATTATGACAAAAAAAATTTTTTCTCGCAAAAAACATAGCTTATTATGAGTAGAAAATGGTTACAAAAGCTGTTTTCTGTACGATAAACGGTTCCGGAGATATTCGCAAAAAACAATTTTTTTTTTCAATTTCAACACCCTGTATCTCGAAAATTGTGCATTTTAGAGGGTAAGTTAATAGAAACTTTTTTTCAAATTTTTGGACGAGCTATCACATCCTGAAGTTCTGCGCATATATTATGAAACACCCTGTATATGACTTGTTTCTCAATGAAATGTATGTTAGGTTTGTATACCCCTTTTTAATAAGAGAAGGACTAAAGTATTCCCAAATTTTAAAGTTCAACTACGCCTATGCTTAACATGCACATCCACTTGTGATATTTTCTAAATGAATGCTAGAAATGTATTAATAAAAAGAATTAATCCAGCGGCAATGGACATTAACAACAATTGGACACAAAAGCCTTCAATCAAGCTTCCGGTTTTTAAAATATTGTATATACATAAATTCTCGTTATTTTATTTTTTTGTGTCGAGTACCATTTATACTTCTCATGGCTGTAGTAAATTAAAAAAATATGTTTGGCCATTAACCACATCTTTAACTTTGTTTTACTTTAAAATAGTTCTTTTTACAGATGCGAACACACATTTCCTGAATTTTCACAGTTATTGGACTCTTAAAATTTACTGAAAAAGAAAAACTCGATTATTGATTGAATTTTTATTTTTACTACTGGATCTTGATGCATATTATTAGGCGCTAATTCTTTCAAATATAAATTTGATGTCTTAAATAAATTCAGAGCCATTTATAAAAAAAAGTAGTTAACATTTTCAATTAAATCGAATGGTGTTATTTGCTCCCTCTTGACGCATGCCTGTTTACTTTTGAGTCACTCTGTACCTAGATCGTAAATTCCTACCGATTAAGAAGGCATCAGAAATTGCTTTTTACTTTGATTTTTTAATATCCTAACAATTATATAATTAGGGTTGGGCAAATTCATATTTGTATGTTTTTTTTTCTATTGAGCATAATTAAGTAATTTTGATATAATAGGCGTTTTTTAATGTTTACGTTAGTATAAACAGTTTTATGTACTAGCAACATGACTAGCGACATTTTCGTCATAGAAACAAAATATGAAAAGCTACTCGTAACTCCCAAGGGACTTGTCAAATTATTTCTCCCTCCAACTCATGGTACATAACCATGCAACTACAAATAACGTCTTGGCAATGATACAATGTGGCAATCCTTGATGATTTTAATTTTAAATGTCATTATGACATTTTGAAATTTCATACTATTCTTACTAATATGCTAGTAAATAAAATATTGTATGCACCACGGGAGATATTCATGTTCTTTACCTTCGGTTGACTTACAGACCGAGGGCCACGGTTGACTTACAGACCTCGGGCTAGAGCCACTCGGTCTGTAACACATGTCAACCTCAGGGAAAAAACATTCATATCTCCCTTAATGCATAAATATCTATTTCGCATGTTTTGCATATATTAAAAGCTTACAGCATATGGCATATACGTAGGAGCATATATTAATATTTAAGGGCGTAAAAATATATGTTTTAAGAAAAATTTCACGTGAGCTTTTTACTACAAACAAAAATGGCTGTTCAAACATCAGTGGTGGCTTGTGATAATTGTATTTGGGGAGGCTTAGCAATTATTAAGTAAAAAAAAATAATGGCCTACATTCCGTCGATGTTTTAATTCAAATGTAGATTTTTAATGTCAATAATCCAAAAGGAAACATCATATGCACAGAACGGAAAGTATTCAAACTCAACACAAAAGGTAATGGAAAAAATAGAGCATGCATCAGATCCACAAATCCATTTGATTTTGTTGTAAATGTCTTGTAAAGTTACGAGTTCTAACTTTATTGTGCAGGTTAAAATTTCGTACCAAGTGTTTTTTTTTTAATTTTAACACTCCAACTGCTATCGATATTATGCCTAAACACGGCCCGGAATAATGTAAGAACGTCCTTGCCCGCTGGCATTCATTTTCAATATGAAAGATTGCACAAAATTTTGCAATTAAATATCACATTTGTTTAAATATTGGCTCATAACGTCTTGTGATGTCGACGAACATTTTTCCATTTATTAAAATATACTACAAGACAATCTCTAAAGATTATTAGTTGAAAATATAGACAACCACGTGAGTATCCATTGCAACAAGTTTCTATAATATTTTTATAATTGCAATTGTAATTTGTTATTTTATTATTAAAGGCATTTAGAAGAATCATTATCTTTATTGCAAATTTTTCTATTAGGTGAACATGCAGCAAAAAATAATGTTGCTTATATAACGACTGGATTGTAGATGTAGTGTAGCTTTCTACACCACAATATATTATATGTTGGTATAGTTGAATAAATTAAAACAGTGCTGATTTTAAAGTTTTAGATTATATTCACATAATATATACAAATAGCACTTGATTCTGCTTAAAAACTGTTCCAATTTTTGTATGCTACCCGCAACTCCAGTGGGGATGCGTAAATAGCCAAACAGAACGTCCAGTAAATTTTCTCATGGAAACAAAAATGTTGCGGTTTCTCACGGACAAACGCAATGTCGGCAAACAGTTTATTGGATGGCCATTTAGGATAATAACGTTATAAACTTAAGAAGTGCATTGAACGTGCTTGTGAATAATTTAGGCGATCCTGCACAAAATCTTGAGAACAGTTTGAATTTAAAGGAAAAGTTGAAAACTAATCGCACAAATATCTATTTAATTAACTTAAAACTAGATTCTAACAACGACTAAAATTCAACATTTACATTTTTAGGCCTATTTAAACACATTTTGAGATAAAATCTTTTTTTGTTGTTGCATATATTAAAGCATATCTAAGCATGATGTTGCATATACTGGTATATATAAGATATTTTTAGTAGCATATTTTAGAGGACGTATGTTCTATCTTGACAGCATATGTGCACAACCCTAATTATAATTATTGATTTAAGAGATTGCACTTGCTAAGTGAAAAACCGTCGGTTCGTATGGATCTTTTTTTATAAAATTGTTCAAAAAATTGAGTAGAAGGGTAATGGGGTTGCATTTTCCTCGCTGGTGTCCCGTTTTTGGCAACGTCCGTTTGGAAGAGGAGTGGAAAAGTTCTGCCTCCAAAAAGTGCGTTCATGCGTTTCCGTTTCCACTTGCTCCAATTTGCTGCCAAATTATTCGAATGCTAAATTCTCATGGGCGACGCGTCGTTATCGCAATTGCCGCATAATAGCATAACACTCGGAGATAATTGAAGTAATTATCGCTACTTGCTGTAACTGCTGGACCAACACGAGATGATCTGCAAACTCTCTTCAGTCGCGAGTCCGCGGGTGCTGCAGTGCTGTTGGTGGTAGACTTATATTCTCATCGCTCACATTCGGAGGATTTGTAGCTGGATTTCGCTGAAATATGTCCGACGAAGATGTAAGTTTACAACCGGGGCTTTTGGGTGGTTTGCCGCGGCTTAGCCCAGAGTGGATTACTGCAAAAAACGGTCATTGTCCGTCGTGTCTGGAGTGTCTAATGCAAATCAGGATGTAGGGTTGCAAATGGTAGTTCTTGATCTAAGTTGCCCTTGAAACGTGCCCGTACAAACTGACCATGCGTTTTAGACATTTGCCCGATTTTACTGCCAACGATCAATATTAAATTAGCGATGGACCGCTTGGTTGGAAATTTATCTAGAGCTAGCGTTATTTTTTACAAATGTCTAATGTTAGGTAATGGGAACTTTTAAGTCTTCGAACTATGTAATTCCAGTTTGTTTTAGAAATTATATTTTTTTAAATCGTAGTATGGTGATCAGTTTTTAAACAAAAATATTTATTTTTAGCATCGAAATCGATAAGAGATGACTGCAATTGTCGATAACAAACCTTGGCTATTGAAGGATATGAATGTATAGACAACCCGCCATACCGATATGTCTGAATCTTGTAATACGATCAGCTTCTTTATCGTCACTTGAGAAAACGAAATTATCTTAGTTTATTAGTTATGCGTCACAACACTATCTATGATTAGTTAAACAAACTATTAATTATACTTGATAATATTGAAATATTGAGCTGGGATTTATACAATATTGATGTAATAAAATCCCTTTTGTAAATTAAAGATAAGCCCAGCTTAATTGCGTTCTCAGCTTTTGTATTCTGGGATATTTTTGCAATTTCACCGCCTGACAATGTAATTGAGGTGACAGACGGACCAGCGACCTGGAAATATGCAAATGTTCATTAAACTTGCGCTTCATGGGGCAATTCTGCCTTTGTACTTTATTGGAATGGCAAAATAGTAAATTAGTTTGGAACTTGGGGCATTTATATTGTCCCAACGTTTGGAAATCTGTGGTGAAGGTATACAATTCGACAAAACGTCGACTACTAGAATATAAGGGGGCAAGAGATACATAGTTATGTCCAAAGATCCCTCACATCAAAGTATGTACCGTATTCTGGTGCATTGTCATGTTGCAGAATTGTGTTTAAACATACACGTAGTAGGGGTGTAATTATATATTAGCGCACAAAATATCAAGTGTTAATAGTGTCTCCAAATTGAGAGTGATATTTTGAAGAATTCAGGACCATATAAATTTAATCAAGGTTTGCCCCTTCGTAGAACGGGTCTAACCGTACTTTGTGGCCTTACATATTTAAAAGTATTGGAATGGATTGTGCTACTGGAAATGTACAACCTCGAATTAAATGATGTATGGACTGCTACCACATTACTTTCAGTATTGAGTTTTTAATACATTAATAATGCAAAACTCATGTTTCGACCGGTGATCGAATGCAAACGAATTAAGTAAATTTTATACAGAAGGCAGTTACCTCAATTCAGATATTATGGACATTTATTATCGCATTTGCTATGGTTTTGCATAATCATTCTTCTCATACATAACGCAAAAGCGCGAGCGTCAGTTGAAACAGCTAAAATCTAGGTAGAGCTAGTTAGACCATAATTATGAAACTTTTGTGTGAAGCTTCGCTAGCACTTCCCAAGTTAAATGGTTCTAGTTCGAGTTACTGCAATTTTCGCGATCCTGTAAATGGAGCGGTTAGTTTTCTCGCTTTCATGTACTTCGCCATCTGATTTTGTGTTATATCGAAATATTTCTGGATTTGCTTGATCCCAAATGGTTAAAACCGAAGTGTCAATGCATGCCGTATATTAATATTCGAATTATCGCAGCGTTGAATTATTCCACTCAATTAACTCTGTTGCTGAAACCATTCAGGTTTCAGAAATGATTAATATCGCACTGGCAGCACCGATTTTAATATTTCAATATTACTACAGGCGGCAACTCGTTGGCATTTCATAAATCATTGTACATAATTTTCAAAAATTAAATAATACCGAGCTTGATATCAGCAGCACTTGGAAACTTAAGCAGCGCGTTACATGCTTTAACACTGGAACTGATAAGGTTGCCATTGTCATCACTTCATCAGATTCTTGTAATTGCACAGCTTCATTGTTTTAGCTGTAATTGCATTAAAATGGGTTAATATAAGTTATTAGCATCTTACGACTGTCATAAAAGACTCGCAATGTTAACTTTGCATTTGGTACGGATATAAAGTGTATTCTGCTGTTTCGCTCGAGCTGTTTGAATCTCACGTGAAGCCTGATGTGAAATTTCCAATAAACTTGGTGTCGTGTTTTCGTGAACCACGCAGAAATCATCTCCTCGTCTCGCGATTGTCTGGTGATAGCGGAAAGTTCGAAAGTAAAGGCAGTAACTGGAAATTACGTGCGAGACAATAACATATTATGGAATCGTGCGGCCGGTAAAAATAGCAATAAAGCTTTATTTAGTTACGTAGTAACATTATTTAGGGGATTACAAAACACACACATTTCTGCAGCATCACCGTGCGTTTCACTTCCATTCTCGTGTTTGCTGCATCAGATAAATTTGCAGTTGCCGTTATCTGTAATTAAATTTAATACAAAATAAGCTCGTAAAAAGAAGCCTAAATTAATAAAAAAATGTGTCGTCGCCATTAAAATGGATTTTTTTCTCTTTAATAATTTATGTATTATTTTCTACCAAGAACTGTATATGTATTTATAAATGACGCGAGGGATAAATCCTGTAATATTTTTGAACTAAATCAACATTTTTACTGTACTGTGATTTGAATTTCGACTTAGACCACCCCCTCTTTACAGGCAAGTTACATTATATTTGGTTTTGTAGATCTTGTATCTCGGGAAGTATTTTGTAGGGGTTCTGAATGTTGACGTCTTCTCTGGATTAATTTTGTTTAAGCCGACAATGAATTTTTAGGTATTACCACTCAATTAAAAAAAATGAAATATCTGGGGCTCATTGTGATACAGTATGACGCAACACGGTTATAACTTGTCGTTGGTAACCCCCACTGCAGTAGGTACTTTCCTCTTTGAGGAGGTTTAAGCAAGACCCCACGGTTGCCAAAGCCGGATTGGGGACTTGCAATGAAGCCTTCTTCTTCTACTACTACTTTCTATTAGGTTATGAGCTTGCTCTGTCCAGATTAGAGCATTTAATTTTCACGTTACTCCCTCACGCCATCTTTTGTTGGGCCGTCCTATGCTCCTTAATGATGACGTTGTCACACGATTTTTATGGTCGTTGGAATTACTGGGGTTGGAACCCAAATTTTCTGATCCAAAACCGGAGGCTGATCCACCACCAGTGTTACTAGCTTGTTATTGTTGCTATATTAAAATATAAATTACATCAATACTTTTAGAAATTCAGAAAACTAATTAAATGTAATTTAATATTTTACTCCTATACTCGAAGATGTCGAGGTATGAACATCTTTTTTTATTACATTTTCACAACCGGTTAAACCTATTTTACCGGTTTCAAGATATTAAGCCTTTGTTTACATATACAAAAGTGGGCTGGTAACTAGGTCATAACTTATCTGTAGGGTAATGGAATATTACCCTACATGGCAACCATAACCATATAGCAACCGATAAACTATTGAACATATCACGGATGTTATGAACCATAACAGCCTCAGATGTTTTAAAATCCTCGCTCTACGAGCTCGGATTTCAAAACATCTGCGGCAGTTATGATACTCATAACATTCCTAGATATGTTAATAGCTATTCTATTAATTTTTTGTTGTTAATAACCAAAAGCTATGATTTTCGTATTATATGCCCTTTCTAGATTTTTTGTTAATTTAATATTTTCTATATACAGTGTGCGCATGAATATTGCTAGTTGAGGCGCATGCGAAACAAGCAATGATGCAAAAGTGAATAGCACTTTTAGCTCGAAATATACATACTATTTTTTCGACGACTGAGCATATTATGAAGGCGAAAATAATCATCTTACTTCATTTTATTAAAAATATCAATTGACAATAAGAGAAGCCGCGTAGCGCAGTTGGCTAGGCGCTAGGCTTGCATTAAGCAAGTCCTCTGTTTGAATCCCACAGAATTGTTTGGCAGCCTTGGCGATTGGAATGGGGCTCGGTGAGACCATTCACAGTTGGGCACCAAATTAACTGTGCTCTACTCGGAACCACAGACCTAAGAGATAGAGTAACAAGGTCAACACATCACCATGACACACACCTCACACAGTGGTTGCTGCTCAAGCACAAAAGGCGCGCTCCAACTTTGTATTCCAAATCCGGGGCAAGTTGAGCATTGTACCGCCAGATGCAAGCGCATCAAGCACCAGCCTCTACACCGCAAGGTAAAAGGAGGTTACTGATAATACATACATACAGTGTGTCGAATTTAAAATGAAGAGTCTCATATTTTGGACTGCCTAATATTTAAAATGTGAAATTTACGTTGAAGATCAGTGCATTAATGTGAATAACTTTTTTCGAAATCCAACCCCAAGAAAAATATCGATAATTGGCTCTATTTCGAAGATATCAGTGGCACGGCACACTATAAAATGTCACTTAAGCATCGACAAAACAGGTTCATTAATTATTTCTGAAATATTTTATGAAAACGAGAATTGTTCTTTTTCGTATCGCGTTTGGAGTAGATAGATATTTCGTATGTTTCTCTTTCAAAAAGTCAGGATTGTAATTATAAAACTAGAAGTACAATATTATATAATTGAGGGTGAAATAGGTAACATGTGTTTTTAAATGATGGCAAATTCAGATGGATATTAAAGGTAGAATGGAACTGGGCTTCGGAAGATTTTTAGTGAGCGTCACGTAGCGGCCATTGCCACAGAAACTTCAAAGTGTCTTGCCACCAGTCGCTGCCACGTGATAGGAACGATTCTCTTAGGTGGCTGTCGCCAAAATGGCAAACACTTTCGGTGGCTACCACGTTACCGCGACGTTTCTGGAGCTTATTCAGCCGTTTTCGCCACGTGGCAATTACGTGGGGACGTGGCGGCCGCCACTTACAGGAAACTTTACCATCAGTCTTTTTTTTCGATTATGTCGCTCGACCTCGTGTCTTATAACTTATTTATAATAGTATTATATCTAATTCTCCCATCATTGTTGTGCGTTTTCTTTAACTCGACATTACTGTATAGTAGGTGTTCAGCTACTCCTGCAAATAAATAATAAGTTTTTATTAATTATTGCTCGCATTTGCATAATAAACTTGAGAGAATGGAATTAAAACGACTGCAAGCTTAATATCAAATATAAGTTTATGCTGTAACAGGAAATATTAGCACGCGCCATCGCAAGATTAACTTTTTTAATGATAACATTTATATCGGCAACTCACACTTCTCTTAAATTGTGAACTTTGAATCCACTGTTTTTTTAAAATTCATTTTGATTACATAAAACTAATAATTACGGATACATTTACTATATTTCATCTAGGAGAAATTAATTTTTATGAAGTGACCCGTTCATCATTATTATAATGGCGGCGTTAATCTTGTCCATAAACATGGCAACTTTTGGAGGATTTAACTTTGAAGTGCTTTTGACCCAAATTTCCAAGTTCGAAGTGTTTCTTACTCTATCACAGTGGCGGTAATTGAAAATTCTGCAAATATTTCACTTTATAATTGCTTTCATCAAGCAGATAGTGGCGGCCACGTAGTAGCCACTATGATTAGAAATTTCAAAGTGTTGTCTCATAACTGGCATATCTTCTAGGCATCGTTCTGCGCACGCCGTGTAAGTTGGTATAACCCCAAAATTGCAATATCGCAATGCATTCTTTTAAAGTGGTTGCCACGTTGAAAAATGGGAAGATATATTTTACTACAATATCCCATCAGTGGAAAAACCCAATCCCAAAGGGAGACATCAGATAAGGTGGAAGGTCATCTAGTGATCCTGACGGCAATTGGTCAGAGGGTACTGTTTAGTGACAGTCACTTCATAGTGTATTTTGAAGGTACATAATAGCAACTTTGTAATGATTATAATTGCTTGCGAATCGTGAATATCACTTTCGTATGTAGCAAGAGCGATTTCCACCATACATCATACATCACCAACAAGTTTCGCAACTTTGAAAATTTAGTAGAGGTTCTTAAAATGTGAAATTATCAAAACCACTTTAAAGTCGTTGCCACTTTTAAATTCTAATTTGGTGAGAGTTTGGTAACCGTTACTAGTCACGATGAAGTTATAAACACTTTAAAGTGGTTTTGCTGAGTAATTATAACGTTCCAAGCACCTTAGGCCACACTAAGAAGTGTTAAAATAAAAAGCGGTGAAACTCGCTTGATGTAAGTATAAAATATAGTTTTTATTACTGCAAAGTAATAGATTTCGTGGCAATTACGTCTAGCCACTTATTTGAAGTTCCGGTATCAGTTGCTGTTGCTATGATGCTACTTGAGAGAATCGGTGGTTCTGACGGACCTGCCGAGTCTCAGGTTAAACCAACTTCTCAGCGAAGTGCGGCACCCTGAAAAAACTTCTTTCGAATGTGCTACCAACTTGATTTATGATAAAACTTGAGTTGCAAACTGTTCTTAATAAAGTGCTGCCTGCATCTCTTGAACAACCTTAAATTTTGTACTTCAGTTAGTAGTAAATTAGGTTATTGGTTTTGCACTTTTTCATAATTTTTCAATAAGGTCGAGTCTGCTGTGGTTACGGTTGAGTAAGGAAATCCTCGTTCTATATAATATCGAGAAAGTATTTATTGCGAACCAAGCGAGCCTCACTTTTCCCAATATTTATGAGTCACTTTAGCGACTGGCAGAATAAGCGTAGTTGATGCCTCCCAACTTAGTCCACATTCTCCAACTCTTCCAAGTACGGAAAATGTGTTCTGCATCGCTCCATCGTAAATAAGATCATCCGGAAAGTTTGCGATAAGTCTTCATGTATCCCAGAGAGGTTTCTTTGTGAGCCCCCACACCGGCAGCACCAGGATCGAATTTCTTTGTGGAGCTCGCGAACTGAAGATGAAAAATGACGCGTTTTGACGAGCGCGGATTTCTCCACCCGCCACTAGGGCCCTAGTTTGGGGAATAAATTGCGACGAGTGGTATCTAAATAGTCGGCAGCCTCAAACTCGAGTTACCTTAACAGCCCTTAATAATTCAGAATTTCAGCGCCGTGCGTGAAATGTCGGCCGTCTCGCAACCCTTCCATTTTGCATGATTGCGCGATGACGTCTGTCTGACGATTCGAATTTACATTTTTCCTTCCATTAAAACTGCTGAGGACGTTCTTTGAGCTGGAGGAGAACACAGCACGCGTTGCTTTAACCTCATAAAGTGTGTAAGAAGTGAAATACAGCAACGGCAGATGTAAGTTTCATGCCGCAAAGCCGGGTTTGGCTTTTCTGTAATATGATCACAGCCACGCAAGCATCGAATTATTCTCCTTCGCGTGCTTCCATCTTCGCTTTTGAAGTTCATAAAGCGGTTTTGTGGGATCCTTGATGGAGTGTGACTTACATGTGTCACGGACGCTTTTTATTTATTTCATGCCCATCGAAATTGTTAATTTCGCAAGGGAAATACGAAAAAGTTACGAATGATGTTTATGTTCTTTCATTGGGAGCAAAATGGAGACTTCAACTTGCTGAAGGAGAATATTTCACATGCCGTCAGTAGATGAATACTTGATTAAAAGATAAGTGTAGAGGAATTGTTATATCATACATTATTTTAAAAAAATCTTATATAATATGTATATTAATATAGAACAGTTTGATATAGCTATGTATGGAGATTCCTTGTATCTGTCAGTAATCTACGTAGTAAACACAGTAACATCGAAGAAACTTTTGAAGCTGTCACCATAAATAGACGTTTGATCGACATACTAAACTGAAGTGAATTCAAAGGAAAATGCCTTCAATTTCGACGTGGTTTGTAACTTTCCTGAAACCAATGTTAAAATATCGTTAAACTATTATTTAGACTGTGATATGACGTTATACAATGTATAGTCATATTTAACGTATTTTTAACGAACAGTTCTCTGTAGACGTAATGTAAAACATCTATTCGATATTGATACAGTAATTAACTCAACTTCATGGTAGAAAAGGAAAAAGCAGCGTGTGTAAAATTTATATTTATTGTTATCAACATTGGGGAAAATGTTTCACATTCAGAACATTCTTAAACTGCGCAATTTTCCACAAATCGTGGCATACCATTTTGTTTAAATGCATCAGAAAAAACGATAAATATGACCTTATAATTTATATTTATGTTAAATATTATTGTTGTTAATTAGTAACTGCGTATTTGTTGTACAAAGAAGTGAAATTGCCTGTTTTTAGAGTCGAAAGCATCTTTGGAATTGTTAATGAAAACTTCTATTAAATCAGAATGATTCTCAATAATTATATGTATATCAATGTTAATTTATATTATATGCAATTCTTGGCCATACGATTAAGCGTACGTAGAAATGATCACAATCCCATGTATTCTTGAAAATTTTCGGTTGTTTATGGATAGGATAGGCCAAATAGAAAATGATTACGCATTGTTAACATTTGCTAATTCTTTGTTAGCTTTAATCTTGCAAAGACACACCTCTTAGCTCATTGCTTTGTCACGTCACCTTTTTTTCTTTTATCAGAGTTACCAAACGGTGCTGCACGAACACATTTTTGCCATTTCCTTTATTGTTGCCCGTCAAAGTTCTTTTAATATTATAACAAGTTTGGATGCTATAGTGACTTGCTCCTTAGCTACGTCTCTTTTCCATATATTTTCGATGTGGTACCTATAGAATTACCCGGCCATTACCAAACTTGAATATTTTGCTGTTCTTCCAAAAATAGTGCGATGTGTTAGCTTTATGACATGGAGCAGAGTCATGCACGAAAATGCGCTTCTTACTATCTGAAAATCAGAAGTAAAGCTGAGGAAGCAGCAATACATACACAGATTTCTAGTGTCTTGAGCACTGATAATAGACCAATCCATAACTGTATCTGCATATAAGATAAGATAATTTATTTATTTATTTTACTCTCTCTACCATGCATTCTAGATTCAGTGTTTCTCAGATGCCGTCTTAACAAAAGATGATGCCTTGGATGAAACCTCAAATGAAGGCACATCTGAGAAACACACATATTACATTGACGAGAGACCTTACGGTACGTGTTTACCTTGCTCCAACCGCTTCTTCATTCATTTTAGTGGTTTTCACCACTGGAACTGTTATGTTGTTGATGATTTATTACTGTGGAATTAAGTTCAGTAAAATACAACCGTTTGTGGAAAACAACATTTCTTTTATTACTTTATACACACGAACAAAATACAACAACATATACAAATTCGTTAATATTAATTTAAAATGCGAATATGAATTGTGAGTACTTAGCCTGGTTTTCCATACTGCATTATTTATTAATAAAAGACCTTGGAAACTGTCCTTAGTCCTCGACTTTGCTCCAAAATGGTATAAGTCGGCATATGCAAAAAACGTGATATTAAGTCAAGTGATATTACGCGAAGTGATGAAGTAATCTCGAAAACTAAGCTACTTGCGTTTATATATCGTGCGCCTGAATGGAAGGGATATTCCCTATTCTTTTGAGTAAAATAGGATTGTCCAACTAAGCTCCCTTTGCTAACACAAGAGGTTGAAATAACTTTCGTCGAAAAGGACTTCCCTTTTCGAACGTTTACGACTGTATTGTCCACCCTTTTCGCTTGGTCTATTCTTAGTTGGGGTAAAAGGGTTTGTTGGCCGATATCCCTGCGTTTACGACATAGCTCCGGCTGTGCTAGAAATTGCAGCGTGACGTTTAGACAAGTTAATTTTTATTGTTCAACTCGACGACACCAATCACACTTGACATTACAGATGTTTCTTATTGCACGCGTACAATTGATACTTTCTCTAAACTGTCACATCGCGAACTCTTAAGTCACATTTTAGTTTATGGCCTTCTCTTGCATGAAAGACGTTTTCAGGCTATTCATCACCGCTACGCTACAGCATCAAGGGTGGTTTCTGTGCTCGGCTTCAATCAAGCCTTCTTATTTTAATCGCTCGGAAATCTTGATACCACTGGTTTTTGGTGAACATGACCTACCAGCATCGACTTTTTGGCTTGATTGTCCTCACTGTGGTCTTTGAGACACCAAATCTCTTAACTATTCTCCTAATAGACAAGCAGAGTTTTGCAGAAGACTCTTTAGACCACGTATTTTCTCGTTGGTGACAAACCCGTGTTTTATCAATTTTTGACGGATGTCAGCAAACAAAGGTAGAAGGTATTGGTGTAATAAATATAAAGCAACGCTAATACAACGGTAGAATTATAGTGAGTGATCATATTCATTCCGGAACATAAGACATAAGCATTACTGTCCTTGCTAATGATATTTGAAAGGTGTCAGTTGATTTTGAGTAATCAAAATTAATTATATGTGTAATATATGTAGGTTATGCCATCGAAGAAAGAGAATTTATAATAAAAACTTTTTAGGACTCATAAGATTAGGCGTGTAACTTATTCTCACTTAAATTTCGAAATGGCCGTATTCTATCAATATCAACACTACACAGCTTTATTTCAAAATGTCCAAAATACAACGAGAGTAGAAGCAGCAGGTACGAGAGATATGTGTTTACATTTTTTACATTTACATCTTTAGTAGCCTTTAGTAACCTACGTCTGCAAATTAATATATTGAATCGAACCAGCAATCAGCAATGCAAATTAACTTGGACAGCTCAGAAACTAGTAACTTTCAAATACTATTATAACCAGAGGTGGCCATAATGATCACCCGGTATATCACATTCAAGTTTTAAAAATAATGTAATGCGTTCAAATTTCGCTGTTTCAGCAAAACTACTGCCGAACTGACGGGATTATTTTGTTATTTCAATTGTTTGCATTCTACTAATAATAATTTTCGATAAAAATCACAAACATTAAATAATATTTGAATGTACACGGGTGGGCTAATTAGCATAGAAAATGTGTTTTTAATAATATGATTAGGGCTGTAGCTATTTCTGTAAAGAGATTAATGTTAATATGTAAACGACGTTTTAAAATACAAAGAATCAACGAAACAAGTATTTAAAAAAACTGGGGTGTTATTTAAATCATGATTAACATCGTTTAGTTATAGTACACATTGCAGTAGATTTAAATAGCCACGTATTTAAATTAAGGTTTTATAAAGTGGTTACTTTTATTTATATAAAGTAATAGCCTTGGATACGGTAATGAAACCTTCCATATATATTTTAATTTTATAACTTAATAAAATTATATTTATAGAATATTATATTTGTTATTTGCGTGCTTATTGGCTGTTACAAACTCGCGAAGTACTGTGCTTAGTGTACTATCAAGACGAAAAACAAATTAGAAATTAAAAGTAACAGGGCTCTTAATAATTCTGGAATTAACAAGTTTCTTTTATGTAACTTTTTGTGCTGATATCGAAAGATGTTTTATGACTTGATTTTCATCGATTGGCATTAAGATTGTAAACAATCATGGTATTGATGAGTGTTATATAAACACCTTGTTTTATTCAACGTGTAACCTTGCGCCATTGCTACAACAATGGAAAAGCGTTTATAACGTAGGTGTGCTTGTTGGGCAAAGCCAATCTAGAAATTTTGCGCGAACAAAGCAAAAGTCACATCTTCTTTCTTCATGAACTTAATCTTCTTCTATTGTCTTCGACATTTGTATCTTCTTTGGCATTTCCTTGTTTTGCGCTTTATTTCACTTTTTGCGTGTTACTATTTTCCTATGTTTCGTGTTACATCATCTTCTGTTTCTCTTATATGGTATGTTTTTCAACACCATTTTGTATTGTTCTTATTTTCAAGCCATAGCTGGTTACTAGTAGCACATAGTTACTTTGCTATTCATATTTATTAATATATTAGTTGTCTTTGTTTTTGAAGATGTATATCAATATTCCAAAAGCTGCACTTGAGGTTTCTATTTCTGTGTACATATATTGGTGCATTTTGATTTCTTCTATATTTGCATTTCGTGTGAGTGTCTTAAGCTATATGGTCTTTTGCACTTTTATCTATCGCCTAATTCTCTAACATCACCATGCCATTATTGCTACTCATTATTTTTGTGCTTTTCAGATTCATTTTCAGTTCAAAGTTTTTGAATGCGATACAATATATAGGCTGAAAAACTCAGTTCTACGGTCTGACGTCACCACTAGAAGGCCGAATTGGCCAATGATTTCATTTTATTTGCATTTACTCCGTCTCCAGCTTCGAGATAAAAGGCTCTCATTGGCTAATTCGGCTTTCTTGTGCTGACACCAAGCCGGAGAGTAGAGGCCTTGTTTTTCAGCCAGTATTGTGCGATTACGTATTTTATTGCTGATAGCTGCAATAGAAACCTCAGTGTGGACGTCTATATTTTCCCAATCTAGTTGTTCAAATATATCCCGCCAAGTCAGCGTAAATAATTTAGGAAATATTCTGTCATCCTGACGGATCTCTCTTCTTAGGTGTGCCTGCATTATATCGTTTTTAGGTCTTCAACGAAAGTAATACGAAATGAAGCCCTCTCATACGTATATACGTTTTTTATTATCTGCAAATTTCTGAAGCGTCTTCCCACCCACTACGAACCATACCTTAATGGAATGAAAAGTCTGTATAACGTACTCTATTTTACATTTTAAAAACAGTTTCTCTTGTAACTGCGTTTTGTCATAAACGTCAATACTGAATAGTGGAAGACTTCTATATAAATTTCGAAAGTATGAAACGAGATGGTGATCGATAAGGCGTTGGGCGCCATAAAAAATTCGCAGCCTCTGCCGGCAATAATCGTAAAGGGACGTGTTCGTATCGATTTTGGGTAACGTCTTTTCATGTTCACCCATTGAGAAATATTCAATGCAATGTACGTCTCTGCGTACATTCGTCGCCCCATTATATTACATATCTTGCTACGTTATCAACTGTTTAATCGCATTTATGGGGCGGGTTTTGGATTTACAACAGCTATATAAGTTTGCTCAAGCCCTAGCACGCCGTCTCTTTCCTACGAAAACTTCCCAAATGAAAGGATTATGACTTGGCGAACGAATTAAAATCGCTTCTAGTTTTTATAAGTTTTGGAAAACTTCATATACGCCGTGAATACTACGTAATTCAGGCAGAATGCGTAATGGGTATGCCCTTGTTACCAAGACGCCTTTGGCAGCTACCTTGACCTACGCTGGGCCCTGCATCATTTATTTCTTAATATCTCGAGCGGAAAATCAATGAGCGGGGGCAAATAATTTTTAAGGAAATTTTCCACTTTTGTTGATGTTTTTTTCAATTTCCGGGAAACGTATTTGCTTATTCTGAAGTTATTAATACAACTTTTCAAACACGCTTTTCTAAGGTTGCCCAATTAATTCAATAATGTAACAAAAGAAAACCGTGGCAAATAAGTCGATACAGAAACACCGCCTCTAATAAACATATTTATTTTCAAACTATAACAGAATTAATTTTATTGCATGAATGGAGTATTTAACAGATTAATAACAACCTCCATTTTAACTCGTTTCCGACATAGAGCATACCAATTTTCAGTGATGCCAAGCCTACTCATCGTCTAGAAACACAATTGAATGTGCGATGCCATAGGTTTTGTGTTTTATGTCGATATCATGAAATTTTTCTCAACCACATTGTTAAAAACCAGACTTTTGGCCAGTGACAAGGAGCGTTGTGGTGACACATGAGATTGTATTTCTAAAAAGCTTTTTTTTCTAAGGGGTATCTTATTGTATAATATTCCAGTGCATTTTGCAGTATTTCTCATGCCAGAAGCAACAGATCAACCCCGTATAAAATTCAACGTTGGACGTTTTATTATCCATATACGGTCAATTCGTCGCATCAAATGCAGACTTTTTCATTGTTCAAAGTACGTACAGATTCTTTACTCTTCTAAAAGCAAAGTTTTCTTTGTGCGTTGTATCCTCGGATTTCAAAACTGATAAGTGATAACCTTCTTCGACCAGTATATTTATCGACAGTTTCATACGTTTAGACTATAATTTCGTTAATTCTGAAGAATTGAACCTTCGTTGTACAAGCTTCCCCTCAATATAGACCATGATGAGATCTTTTTGGGCTAGTTTGGGGCTTTGCTTCCAAGTTTGGTGGTTCTCGCCTATATTTGGCAGTGTTAAAGGTTGATTGTGTTGCATTTCAGAAACAATACACGGGTAGAGCTCATGGAAGCTGACTTCTGAAATATTTTAAAAATAAACTAAGTCATAACTGTATCTTTACGGTAATATTCCTTTACCGTACATGGGCACCATTACCATACTGAAACAACTGTATCTCTACGGTAATCAGTTGCAGGATATTAAGCCCTTGTTTACATATATACAAAAGTAGGCTGGTAACTAAGTCATAACTGATCTGTACGGTAATAGTCCATTACCGTACATGGCAACCATTACCGTACATGGCAAGCGATAAACTATTGAACAAATCACGGATGTTATTTATCAGAACATTCCTTTATATGTTAATAGCTATTATCGTACTTGGCAACCATTACCATACTGCAATCGATGCATTATAACAGCCTTAGATGTTTTAAAATCCTCGTTCTACCAGCTCGAATTTCAAAACATTGCGGCAGTTATGATGCTCATAACATTCCTAGATAGTTATTAATATAAACGTAATATGTTATACGGATTTTCTAAGTTTTTATGTAAAATACTTTAATGGTTTAATGGACTTTTAACGGCTGTGATTACAACTGAGGTTAATATTTATATAGACAATACATTTTTAATTGTGGTAAATACGAGTGCATATATAACAACAGAAGTGATGATGGATGGAAGGACAGGCGAAACTAGAAGATTACTTACATTTCTCACTAAAACCCGGAATTTGCAAGGGAGGCAAGAAAATTGACTTGACGAACCCCACAGGGCAAATGCGAGTTGACAAGTGCGACGGGACATTCGCGGACCTTTCTCGTTAATGCAATTTTCTACATGTATGAAGGATTCTGAAGCTGAAAATCCGCGTTTATATGCGTAGCCATGTCTCAAAGACCCAGAGCATTTTAAGAAGCCCTTCAATTTAGAGATAGCCGCGTTCTGTGTGCTCTTCGAGCGGAGTAATTAATGAGGGCTGAAATCCTGGGTCTGAAATGTCCTCGGGCCGGAGATAAACTTCACCTAAAAAGTCTATATTAGTCTGCCTCCGACATATTTTGTAACTTGATTAAATGTCAGTTTTGAGTTTTCGTAAATTTTAAGAACCATTCTTTTATGAAAGATGAATTTAGAGGTAGTAATTCCATATTTATTGTGGTTTAAACAAGTTTAGTTTATTTGTAAGGATAATTAAATACTTGGAAAATTTGGAATTAAATTCATGCCTGGTAAACACAAGAGGATTTGTAACAATGGGTTACAAAGGCGTTGATTTCGTAATTAGATTCGCCGTCGCACCTGTTCTCCACTGTTTGTCTTTGCTATTCATCCGTTGAGTAGCAGCGACCAGCCCTTTCATCGTTTATTTAAATCAGCAATGCCAAAAACCGACCATAAACAGCACCGAAGGCCAGGTCGAAGATATTTGGTGTAGTAGCTGACATAATATCCTTTGCGTGGCCATGTTTTTCCCATTAATCGTCATTCCTGAATGAAAAAAAAATGCCATGAATGATTCTAGATGGATGAACGTCGTTGGCAAAATGCCATTTGCCTCATTAGTGTTATTATATGAAACAGTTGAATGTCACGTTTGTGTTTTCTGTTTTATATTACATTGTGTTCTAACTTCCAGTTTTATTTGTCTTTGTTCAGTTACATTTTTATCTTGGCCAGTAATAACATACTTTTATTAAAATAATCCATTGAGTTCAATAGTATGTAGCAGGGCATTAATAGAGTACAGTTTTGATAACAAATATAGATCACGTTATGAGTATCTATATATTGTTTTCAAGATTATTTACGTAATATTCGCCTGTGAAAGGAAATGTAGAGGAAAATCTAAAATCGTACACATATACAAGCGCAGAATAAGAAAATGTAAAGAGTTATATACGAGGGTGTACCCAAAAAAAAAACCTAAATTGGAATGTAACGCCCGAACGGGAAGTAAATGGCGCAATGCGCCGGAAGGTGTCGCGAGTCGACCCTATTCTGACTCAGTCTGACAAGTAGCGTGGTTCTAGGCCGGGTGGTTTGTTTTCTGTTGTCTTTTTTTGAAGTAAATGCGCTGAAATTGTGTTAATGTTTTGAAAAGCTTTTAAGGAAAATGCTTTAGGTACAACGCGAAGTGTACGAGTAGCAGTCGCATTTCAAACGAGATTACTTGCACTGCAAGTACCATTGGTTCTTCCTTAAAAGCATTTCGAAGCATTAAATCAATTTCAGCGATATTTATGGATGTATAGAAATAAACCGAAAACTCGAGGTAAGGTTTGCTACAACTGACTTCAAGTGCTTATAATATCCCAATACATAATGAAAGGGGAAGAAAATAGCACTGACGTGAACAGTTCAAACGTTAAAATCGGCCTGGACATGGTGTCATGTCTTACGATTGTTAAAGAATGTCCGAAATTTAATTATTTATATTGCTATATATTTATTTTGTACTCAGCCAACAGCCGTTAGGCCAATTCTAGGCGTCGCTGTACGTTTTATGGGGACTTTCAACTAGGGCTGCAACGAGTAGCTTGCGTACTCGGTGCTCGGTCAAAGTTTTCACGGAGTAATGAGTACTCGGTGCTCGGTCTTATATTCACTACTCGGCCGAGTAACAAACATTTAAAAAAATAGAGTAATTTTTATTTGTATTCTTAACCAGCAACTATAGAAAGAACAAATATTTGAGCAGCTCTGTCAGAAAAAAGAAACAGTATGAAGTGAGATAACATAACCATGTTACTATTAATTACCGTAACTAAATTTACTAAGATATAATATGTAATCCGGTCATCAATAATCAAATTCAGTACTTGTAATAAAGAATAGCAAGGGTATCATGCAAATATTCAAGTGTCTCTCCGTTTTCTGCTTTCAAAAAACTTCTCTTTGACTCAAAGACGTTTCCCGTATCTGAAAAAAGTCTTTCACTAAAAATGGTGGATGCTGAAGCAGATAAGTAGTACTGCTTCTTAGCCTTGACTAAATGTGGAAAGATATTTTGATCAACTTGCCACCAATGGAAAGGTGATTGTGTTCTATCAATTATAGGCAATTTCAGTTTGCAGTATTTCCCTTGTTGATAAGACGTGACTTGAAGAGCTGGAAATTGACGCTGAAGCAATAGAAGAAAACATATCCCAAATAGAAGTTTCGGGCTTCATCTTTTTAGTCATTGGAATAAGAGCGTTCAGTGGAATATCAACATCGCCAGAGTCTGATAATAGTATATTATGTTATTAGGAGCAAAAGTTATATTTTATGTGGCTCGCAAGCTCGGCAGATAAGTACAGTCTATATTATTAAAGCAGCTATCCAAACCTTTAATTAGACTATCTTTCATGGTTCCCACTAAATTCCTCTTACATTCTAAAAGATATTTTTTCAGAGCCCTTACACTTGGTATTACTTCTGATATTAGAGCCATTTCTGAACTAAAATACCTAGTTGTCTTTTTAAAAGGCTTTGTCAAAGCATATTACAAGATAAAACATTTTGTTACTCGGCGGCCGAGTACTCGGTACTCGGCCAATGCTTTAAGCCGAATACTTGGTACTCGGTCAAGTAAAAAACTAGGGCTCGTTGCAGCCCTACTTTCAACCCCACTAACTACTGCCATGATCTTATTATGACATCCGGGACCAGCTATTTCCGTGGCAGCCGTACCACGAAGCGCTGAGAGAAGCAACCGTGAAACTCCCATCCAAGTTCTGACCAGAAAGAGCGTTGCTTAACTCTACTGATCGAACGTGGACGCTTGTTCAAGCTACGCCACCCGGGACCTTTATATTAATAGTATTAGTGTGTTTTAACATTTTTTTTTGCATTTCAGTTTATGTGTTTTCTACGGAAACGTTTTGCAGTGCCATATTGCTCATTGTCTTATGCGTTTTCTTCTCGTAGCGCATCGATACGTTTTTATACGTATATCTGAAATATAGAGTCTACCAAACAAGCCGTACCGATGCATTCACGTTGAAAAACACAATTCGAATGTTCTCTCTCTCTCTCTCTCTCTCTCTCTCTCTCTCTCGACAGATTTACGGTGCCCATTTCTACTTCAGTTTTGCCACTCTTTGTTATTTGTTATATTTGCGACAATATATACCATAGACTTCGATTTTTTTATGTTGAGCCATTTCAGATGTAAACTTACTGAAGGCCGCTCAGCGAAGTCGTATTCTTGGATTAATTTATTTCGCTTGAGTATTTCGAATTTCAAATAGTACCACGTATTCACAACTATCTTAATTTTGTGTTTCCACATTAATTTGCAAATGGTTTGTGTGATGACTTACCATGACTTGTTTTGCGTTTTATTTATATTCATGTTTGTTCTGCTGAGTGCTGACTACTTTTATTAGTTGTTTTACCATTCCCCTATAAGTATAATTCGTAAGTTGGTTAACTTTTCTTCATTCATATGAGCGCCCGTTTCGACTAAGTTTCAACATCTTGAATGTATCCTCTAAGGCTAAGGCGTTGGTAAATAATTTTGGGGATGTTACGTATATCTCCTTGCCGCGTGCCTTTTTTACTCATTGGTTCAGTGTTATTAGAAAGTTTAAATAGTTAAAATCGATTAAGGTTTTTTAACTGTTATAAAGTGTGCATGTCATCTATAGCACTGGTTTTTATGGAATTCTCCTTTTTTCATGTTTTAAAAGATTGTAGAATAGTATAAACAGATTAATCATGCATTATACAGCAGATATTCCGGATATAAGTATATAGGGTATAAAAAAATAATATGGTTACTTAATGGTGATCTAAACTGATCAACACTAAATGGTGTACCCTGTAGTTACATTATTTCCGATTTCTTGCTGTTCAGTCTTATTTTTCGTTAAAACTACCTTTTGAACTAATATAGAAAGAATGATTAATAAATCGTGGCAGTATCAATTAAAAATGACTTTCGGCTTTCCCACCCTCTTCTCAGTTTTCTGAAAAACGAGAATTGCAAAAACCTTCTGAAGGTTTCCTATGCATTATCGCCGTCTGTCAGTTCGATAGTTTCAATACCCTCAAATCCGGGCCCCAGCCCCATTCCCAGATTGAGAGCGACCAGGTCCCGGAATCCCGCGGTTAATTTTTCGGGCGACATCCCCCGATCGGGTGCAGCCCGCGGCAACCCCATTCGCCTAATCTTCCAAATTCGCGACTCGCAACCGCGTTAATTTCCCGCAGTTTCTACGGAAACGGCACCTTCATTTCTCCTTGTGCTCTTCGTCGCGTTGTTGCGAGGCGCTACTTCTTCTCCGGTGACCTCGTTGAAGTTGATCAATACAGACGAACACCCCCCTGAACTCCAATAGACTTGCTCGTCATTGGATCCACCCCCCGGAACAGCCGGCTCCGGACTCATTTGCCGCCCTCCCGCTCTGCCCCTGCCCCACGTATGCAGTGGGTGCATGCGAGTGTTATGTAAATCCCCGGAACGGGCGCCATGTCCTAATTCCGGACTTTGTTTTTCTGACACGTTTATTTCGGGGCTTTAGGTTTAATTAAAACCCCGCGCAAGGCCTCGATGGGCAGCTAACCCCTGTCGATGCACTTCACGGCAGCCCTAAAATTGCAGTGCAAAAATGCAAGTCCTGCCTTCTGGAGGACGTGGGAGAATTTTATGGAGTTTCAGGTTATTCGTATTTATTGGATCGGTCGTTGGGTGGGACTGAGGGGATTAAAGCAATGCCATTTCTCGATTTGTTGCTCTTAAGGCGGCAGTTCTAGAAGATGGAGAGATTAGTTTTCAATCGTTCGTACATTAAATTCTCCAAATGAAATACATTGTCGACATATGTGGGCCAGTGTGTTTAATAAAAATCTGGCAATTTTCAACAGCAGTCAGTGGACGTATACGTTTGTTACGATGACGATCTTTTGCAAGTTCTCATCAATTTTTATAGTATGAACACTGGATACTATTGGCTCTTCTCAACTTATATGCGGATTTGTTTTTCTATGTATATGTATAGTCTTCTCGCCCTTGTCTAACCTCCATTTTATTAAACATGTTTCATCTTCAAAATACTAGGCATTCTTTTAAATTTGGAAACCAAGAAATCACTTGGATTTATCGGTGGAATAAGGAGTATAGTTGGGTATTTTAAATCGAACCTTCTCGATCAGTTTAAGTATAGGATAATACGTTGTCTTGATATTGAGCGCAGAAGAACTGGAGATAATCAGTTTAACTGCTATAAGTAAGTAATGTGAACTAAATATAGCGCGCATAAAAATTGACATTTCGAGTCGACAATAACGAATATAGGATCACATCACAACAAAGCTAAATACAAAACGGAGATTTATTAGTATCTCAATTTTATCTATCGCAACCTATGCATTAGAATGGCGAATAGATGTATTCGTGCTATTGGTCTGTAGAAGACGAGTATCATGAACAGCACCGAACCCATACTTTAGATATACGAGCTTCTGATTCTGTACTCAGTAACCCAGTAACTCCAACGACCTGTACCGCCCTTCAACAAAACGTGTGCACTACTCTCACTCGGCGACTTGTAATGGTGAAGGACCATGCAATGGTTCTTTAGGATATTCAGTGAAACAAAATTAAGCAAAATGCAAAAGGGCGCCAGTCGTTCAACCACGACAACAAAAAACGCAGTTGAACTTACAGTCCAAATAAAACTCACAGAGTCTAGACAACGAGAAGGTATAGATTGGGTCAAATAAAACATAATATACCAATAGTATAGTTGAAGTACTTGAATACAGTTGAATAATACAACAAACTGAGAGCAGATAGCGTCTTGGACGCACAAACGTTAAATCAGGATCGTCAATGCAAATGAGCCTGGGATAAATTGTAGGCAAAAGCAATAAAAGAACAAAGTTAACAAGTGAGAACACAAAAGTTAGTAAATTGCGCGTTACGAATATCACGCAGGGCTTGAAAAGATTTAAAAGGGTGAAGCCCAGAAGCAGGATTGTCCAGCCTGTTGGCGCTGGTAAAAAGCTACTCTCTAACTTGAACGACAGAAAAATTTGCTAGAAACTACTCATAATGATATAATAAAGACAGTTGCAAAATATATCGAATGTCCAAGCAGAGCCATTGCCGTTTTGGTTTTCGGGCAGCAACTCTTGACCTGACCAGGATGCATCGGGAAACGCGATCAGCTCTTAGGGGCTCTTAATACTAGATCCACTCAAGAGCGAATAACCTTCGGCCTCGGCGAAACAAATTCCAGTTGTAACGAGCGGGAGCGGTCCAGTTGGCGAATAGGTAATGTGCATGCCGGAGCCCAGCAAAAGTAGCAAGGCAGCCCCGCCCCACCGGTTCTTATCGTAAAGATGCGTTTTCCAACGGGCCTAATCGCCTAATTATTACCATTAACTCAAATCGGGAAAAACTTGTTAAGCTTTCTTCAATTTCTTCAAGATTGGTTTAACAGTTGGCAAAGAAAATCTCATGTAAACATTTACTACTTGACAAGTAGATGGCCCAGTACTCCAGTTATTAGTAGTGTACATGTATGTATTATGCAGGTGCACTAGTAATTACAATAAATGGCATTCATATCGGACGTAAATAAGGTAAAATGGTCTAAACTAAGCATGGACCAAACAATAACATGGAAATTCCACATAATGCTTCCGAAAACATAAGTATAAATTGCGATGATGAAGTTCAAACTTATTGTAGTGTAGACAATAAGTGCTTCTTTTATAAATATTTAAGACCAATTCAGATCTATGGTATTCACTGTTGAAGAGATTAAAATGATGCCAAAGCTTTATTCAAGAGCATTAGGATTGATATTGATGATCCGCGGTATGTCACTACTAGAAATTTATAGACTACAAAAATAATCACCAGCTACATTTGATATATGTGCACGTAATCTTCTTCGAGGAATCAATAAAAAAATCAATAGGTACAATTGATTGTAACCTATAACGTTATATTTACAATATTTCCATGAGGAATGTGGTTTTTGACGTATAATAATAATAATAATTGCTATTGTATAAAAATTCCTTACTTTAAACGTGTGTCTCGTTGTTATTGTCAAAATTCTGTGTGAAGAGCAATCATTTCGCGGGTTTTCATACAAACCTTTGCTAAGCTTCTTTTGAAATTCTTCATTTCACATCTGAAATTCCTATCAGATGTTGAAATTTCTATTTAAAAATCTGAAAACTTCGTTGATCAGGGTTCAAATTTGGTGAAATGAATTTTCAGCTTATTGCGAAGAAATTCTTTTTAAGATGAAAATCCATAATTTCAGGAGTTTTATCTTGTAAGTCAAATCTTCTGAGTTATTTAGTTTTCATCTGCAGGAATTCGTTTTTCAAAAAATGGTATTTAAATAGTCAAGTGTCAGGTCTAGACATTTTGACTTAAAACTCCATAGGTAAAACGCGAATTAAAACTTACTTTACAACTTTATTTTTACAGGAAAAATTTGGAATTTGTGCAACTACATTGGTATTTTGCAGTTCAGTCTTTGAAAAGCGAAATTCCATTCTTGAAAACCTAAATTCAAGTTAAAAATTAGGCATTCTAAAATTAAGTAGAAATTTTATTTGGAAGCAACACATTTATTTAAAAATGTATTTTGCAGAAACGCGTTTATTCCCCAATCTCTCAAGATATTTTACTGGTTTGTAAGCCGTAAATGCTGTACTAAGCGAGCTAATTTAGTATTCATAAAGAAACTGAAGGATATTTCTCATATCCCCTGCTACGCTAATTCGGCTGTTTAACTTTAATTAAAACTCTTAATAGCTTTTTATTCAGCGTACTTTCGATTTCGCCATTTGCGAGCGCTTTAAAATGTAATTGAATTCGAGAACCCCTTTGGCGCTCGCAGTTTAAAATTGTTTAATGCATTACAACCGGATTGGCATTAGCCCATCGTACTTACAAATGGCCGATTATCGCTCGCAAATGCGCAGTCCAGCGCCTGCCCTTCGGATGCCCATTGCACCAACCATGTTTTACAAAATTTATGTCGTCAATTTCGACGTACGGCCGGCAGTTGCTCGTAAAAAATGGCCATAACGCAAACTCCCGAATTTTTTTAACACTTTCGCTGATGCGAAGTACGCTGCAGCGCGCGAGCATTGCGAAAGGCTCATAAAAAAACCGTAAACCATCTCCCTTCCGACGAGTCTCATTGAACGGAAAACGACATGGCAATTGTCTTGAGGATATCCTCAGTCTCAGCTATTACATAGTTAAAAACTGCATTGAACCAGCCTTTTAGTGACCTAATCTTGCTACTTGACGACGACAGCACGTCCTGCCTCGTGATACCCATTAGTTGAAATTTCGAGCTGCATTCTATCGCTTGGTTTGGGTGGGCAGAAGCCTTTGCACCTGGGAAAACTAAGAACACTGGAAATTTGTAATCTATTTTTCTTTTTATGTTTACTATAGAACAAAAAGAAATCGGCCAAAAAATTACTATTTCACTATTAAGGGAAGTGATCTAATTTAGAAGACCACAAAAGCTGTATACATATATCAACAAACTTTGATGGTTATTAAAATTAAAACAAATGCAAAGAAAATAACGCAAATGGCTTATAATGGTTCTGTTAGTGTTGGACTCTAGTTTTAATATTAATTAAATAGATGTATTTTTGTAGTTTGCAACGTTTCAGTTAAATTCAAAATGTTCTCACGGTTTTGTGCAGTTTGCCAAAATTATTCATAAGCACGTTCAATGCAGTTCTTAGGTTTATTACTTTATTACTCTAAGAGGCTATGGCACTTTGCACCCCCAATAAAACCTTTGCCGACAGTGCACGTGCTCGTGGGAATCGCAAAATCTTAGGTTTCCACGCCAAAAGTGACCGAACGTTTCATTGGCTATTGCAACACCCCCACGGGACTTGCAGATAGCCTACCAAATTTTAACTTAGTTTGTAAGTATTATCACAGAATCATCTCAACGATAACCATCCAACAACGCAGACGTTACTCTTAAGTGCTATGTGTATATATTATGTGAATATACTCTAAAACTATAAAATCAACACTCTTTAATTTATTCAACTATACCAACATATATTGTGGTGTAAAACGCTACACTGCATCAACAATCCATGTGGTCCTTCGAGCCGGATACAGTTTAAACAATTAATACAACAAATTCGGGCAAAAATTGTGAAGTAAATCCATTCAAGCGACCAACCTCAGAATCGGCAGCGGAAGCGGTCAGCCTACAGCGCACCTAAGGCCCCCCACGAGTTCACGAGGAGTCCACCAAGTCATCTTAACAATATAACCACAGCGGTAAGTCCCCAAAACAATCCTTTATTTTGTGTTTACCTCACTTGCCGGATTTGAATCAAAATGAGTTTAACAGATGCCAATGCTTTAGATAAATTAAAACGCCGACGCCTAGTAATAGTTGCAAACTTAGAACGATTTCAAACGTTCATTGCTTCTGTAAGTGAAGATAATGTTTCCTTAGATATCCAAATGCGATATGATGATGCTAAACCTTTAATTAATAAATTTAACGAAATTCAATGCGAAATCGAGGAACTTGTCCCTTTAACCGATCTAACGACCGAAGCCAATGAGCGAGAGCATTTCGAGTTAATTTATTATAAAGCGCTATCTATGGCTAAACAATTAATATCACAAAGCGAAACAATACGTGCTACTTCTGTTGCCAGTTTTAATGCTAACTTTCAGACACCTAAACTTAAGCTACCTGAGTTGAAATTAAACACGTTTGATGGAAGGCAAACTGATTGGGCAAATTATCGCGATCTTTTCAAATCACTCATTCATTCCAATGAATCACTTTCATTTGTAGACAAATTTCAATATTTAAAAGGTTCATTAATCGGTGTTGCTGCTAGAGTAATTAGATCAATTTCTGTCACTGACCAAAATTACACAATTGCTTGGAATAGATTATGCGATAGGTTTGACGACAAAGAGGGCACTATATTAGAGCATATTCAAGGGCTTTTAGATGTTAAATCTCCAAAACGGGAATCAAACAGCATTCGTCAATTTGCAGACGACATATCGAATCACTTAGAATCCATCAAAGTGTTAGACAGCTCAAGCAGTAACCTATTAAATAGAGTATTAATTCTCTTGCTTTCAAAGAAGTTAGACACAGATGCAAAACGCGATTGGGAAAAAGAATCCATCTCAATTGAAATTCCCACACCTGAAGTTTTTTGTAATTTTCTTATAAAACGTGCAAAGCTATCACACAAAATTCAACCTGACACTTCGTCAAAAGAATATTCAAACCAACCCTCCAAAGCTTCTCACAATAAATTCACGAAACAAATCAATTTTAATTGTGCTGCGGGCATAGTAAATCAAAGCTGCCCATATTGTCAAGAAGCTCACAAAATCTATTACTGTCAATCGTTCATCAGTCTACCGGTTGAAGATAGATTCAACTATATTAAAAATTCAAAAAGATGCACTAATTGTTTAAGAGCTAACCACTTTACCAAAGATTGCAAGTCAATTCCATGGCGCACTTGCAATAAGATGCACCACACCCTCCTTCATTTCGGCAACAGTAATCAAGCTACAACTGAAATTCAAACACATCAACAAACAAATTCGAACTTAACGAACCCAGAAACACATGTAGCAGCATACCATTCTAATTTCAACACCGCTCAAGTCATTTTAGCCACAGCAATCGTTGAAATTAGAAATTCACGCGGAACGTGGTCAAATTGCCGTGCATTATTAGACCCTGGATCGCAATGCAGTATGATCACTAGCAGTTTATTCAAAAAGCTTAATCTTCAACCACTAGCGACGAATTCGCTGCTAGTCGGAATTAATCAAGCATCATGCAGGATCAAACACCGGTCCATTGTCACAATTAAATCAAAACACATTAATTTTCAATCAAACATCAGTTGTTTAGTTCTAGACAAAATCACGGAAAATCTTCCAACAGTCTCTTTTAATCGAAATCAATTAAATATCCCAGAAAACATTAAGCTTG
This sequence comes from Agriotes lineatus, assembly GCA_940337035.1. Lineage (NCBI taxonomy): Eukaryota > Metazoa > Arthropoda > Insecta > Coleoptera > Elateridae > Agriotes > Agriotes lineatus. The sequence goes on from CALNHX010005407.1 coordinate 69,798, forward strand.
CTGACCCAGATTTTAATAAATCATCAGATATAGATGTTTTAATCGGTGCAGATCTTTTCTGGAATTTACTATGTGTCGGAGCAATAAATTGCGGCTCCAATCAGCCAATCATTCAAAAAACCAAACTAGGCTGGATCATCTCTGGTCCTCTTACACATCCAGTCTTTCCAAACAAAATCATAAGCAATTGCTCTATAAACAAACAAGTTCAAACGCAATTGGAGAAATTTTGGACCCTCGAATCATGCGTAAACGAGTCTAATAATCAGTCAAAGGAAGACGTTTTATGCGAAAACTATTTCCAACAAACGACCACTCGAGATGAAACGGGACGATTCACAGTCTCCATTCCCTTTAAAGAAAATCCAAATGAACTGGGTGATTCTTATTCGACAGCATTAAGCTGTTTTTATTCATTAGAACGCAAACTCTTAAAAAATCAATCGTTAAAACAACAATACGCCGAATTCATGGATGAATACCTTAGCCTAGGTCACATGTCCAAAGCAGCTACCAATCAAATCGCAAACTGTTATTATTTACCTCACCATGCTGTAATCCGCGACGATCACATAACCACAAAGCTCCGGGTCGTCTTTAATGGGTCATCCAAGTCTTCATCAGGTAAATCGTTAAATGATTTTCAATTTGTCGGCCCAGCATTACAGAATTATTTGCTATCAATCCTAATTCGTTTTCGGCAGCACAAGTTTGTAATTAAAGCAGACATCGAAAAAATGTACAGGCAGATCCTAATTACACCGAGCCAAAGGCAATATCAAAATATTTTATGGCGATCCAACCCAGATGACCCAGTTCAGACATTCACTCTAAACACAGTAACGTATGGTACAGCTAGCGCACCATTTTTAGCAATTCGAACATTACATCAATTATCAATCGAAACTAAAAATTCACACCCATTTATAAGCTCGATTATTCAAAACGATTTTTTCGTTGATGATCTTTTATCTGGTGGTGAAACATTAACACAAATCAAACAAATTCAAAGAGAAACAACGGAAATTCTCAATACCGCAGGTTTCACACTCAGAAAGTGGGTCTCTAATGACAGGTCAATTCAACAATCAGATCATCAAACACCAATCAATCTCGCTAGCCTAGACAACCAAGCCATATCTAAAACGCTTGGCATTCAATGGAATAACAAAACAGACTCATTGCAATTTTCGATTCAACTCAATTCAAAATCACGCATTTCAAAACGCTCAATTCTATCGGAAATTGCACAGATATTCGATCCTCTCGGATTAGTGGGTGTGTTGTCACAGCAAAAATAATTTTGCAACGGCTGTGGCAACTAAACTTATCATGGGACGAATCAATACCGTCAAATCTTTACACGCAATGGGCAGAATTCAAATCACAATTGGACGAGTTAAATCAAATTTCAATTCCGCGACATGTTTTATGCAATAATCCAAAACTAATCGAGATGCATGGTTTCTCTGATGCTTCGGGATCAGCCATGGGAGCGTGTATTTACATCAAGTCTACAAACAACTCCAATCAGACTGTCGTGCAATTAATTTGCGCAAAATCACGTGTTGCGCCATTGAAAACAATTTCAATACCTCGTTTGGAACTTTGCGGTGCTTTACTACTTGCAAATTTAGCAAAAAAGGTCAAAACCTCTTTAAATGTAAAAATCAATCGCGAATGTTATTGGAGCGATTCAATGATAACGTTATCATGGATAGCTGCATCTCCAAACCGATGGAAACAATTTGTGGCAAACCGCGTCACAGAAATACAAAACCTCTTGCCCAACGCTAAATGGAACTATGTGCCCACGCAGGACAACCCTGCAGACATTATTTCACGTGGAATAAATCCGAAACAATTAAAATCATGCAATCTGTGGTGGAATGGTCCATTGTGGTTAAACAAGTCTTCTAACCATTGGCCTACACAAATAACGAATACTGAAATAGACATTCCAGAAGCACGTATCTTCAAAAATATTGCTTTAATCACTACTGAAACAAACAATTCATTAATCGAAAGATATTCATCTTATGTCACATTAAAGCGAATCGCAGCTCTTTTATTAAGATTTAAATTTAACTGTCTAGCACACAAAACTAATCAGGCCAAATTAACTGGTCATTTAACAACAAGGGAATTAGAAAATGCAGAAACAGCCCTGATCAAAACCATACAGCCAATCGAATTTCAAGACGAATACGTGTACTTATTAAAAGGTAAACCCATAAAACCATCAAGCAAATTGTTATATTTAAATCCATTTTTGGATGAAAACAAGATAATTTGCGTTGGTGGGCGAATCAAAAATTCAAATTATTCTTTTAATCAAATTCATCCGATTATTTTGCCCAGCAAAAGCACATTAACCAAATTAATTATTTGTAACGAACACAAGCAACTATTACATGCAGGCATAGCCACAACGCTTGCTTCGGTGAGACGAAAATATTGGCCAATTTCTGGCAAATCTATAACAAAAACTTGTGTCAAACAGTGCATTCCTTGTTTTCGCGCTAACCCGAAATCATATACCCCAATAATGGGTGATTTGCCGAGTTGTCGTATTAGCCCAGGTAAGCCTTTCATCAAAACTGGTGTTGATTACGCCGGCCATTTTTTTATCAAAGAAAACACGAGTCGACGCTCAAGATTAGTCGAAGCTTATATTGCAATTTTCATTTGTATGGCAACAAAAGCAGTTCATATTGAACTTGTGAGCAATCTAACTACAGAAGCCTTTTTGGCAGCCCTTGACAGGTTTATAGCGCGAAGGGGCACGGTTACAGATTTATACTCGGACAACGGCACAAATTTCATAGGTGCCAATAATCAATTAAAAACCTTATCGGCATTATTTCAGTCAGAGCTTAACGGAAACAAAATCATCAACACACTAACAAATAAGAGCATTCAATGGCATTTTAATCCGCCAAGAGCTCCCAACTTTGGTGGATTATGGGAATCATCTGTCAAGTTAGTAAAAAATCATCTCAAACGTATCCTAGGCGATTCGAATTTAACTTTTGAACTTTTTAATACTGTTTTGATTCAAATCGAAGGCATAATCAATTCCAGACCTTTAATTCCTTTGTCCAACGATCCAAACGATTTGTCCGTTCTAACACCAAACCATTTCCTAATTGGGGACTCATCAAGCCAAATTCCGCATCCGGATATAACCAATACAATGACTGGACGTCTAAACCAGTGGCAACGAATCCAGCAGCTGAAACAACACTTCTGGAAACGGTGGAGCCAGGAATACATCACGCTATTACAGGGACGCTCAAAATGGAGAAAATCTTCTGGCCCCAATCCACAGCTAGGGCAATTAGTGCTCATCAAGGATAAAAATTCACAACCTCTAGAGTGGACAATGGGAAGAATCATTCAACTCCATCCAGGGAAGGATGGCATCAATCGCGTGGTCACCATTCACACATCAAGCGGCGAAATCAAGCGCCCAATATCAAGTGTCTGTGTTTTCCCCATAAGTGACAGTGCAAGTGACTAAAACACTAATCAATTGAAAACCAACTTTTCAATAGGGGGGAGAATATTGGACTCTAGTTTTAATATTAATTAAATAGATGTATTTTTGTAGTTTGCAACGTTTCAGTTAAATTCAAAATGTTCTCACGGTTTTGTGCAGTTTGCCAAAATTATTCATAAGCACGTTCAATGCAGTTCTTAGGTTTATTACTTTATTACTCTAAGAGGCTATGGCACTTTGCACCCCCAATAAAACCTTTGCCGACAGTGCACGTGCTCGTGGGAATCGCAAAATCTTAGGTTTCCACGCCAAAAGTGACCGAACGTTTCATTGGCTATTGCAACACCCCCACGGGACTTGCAGATAGCCTACCAAATTTTAACTTAGTTTGTAAGTATTATCACAGAATCATCTCAACGATAACCATCCAACAACGCAGACGTTACTCTTAAGTGCTATGTGTATATATTATGTGAATATACTCTAAAACTCTAAAATCAACACTCTTTAATTTATTCAACTATACCAACATATATTGTGGTGTAAAACGCTACACTGCATCAACAATCCAGTTAGAGGAGTTCTGAATCGTTAAAATATCGAATAATTGAAAAGTGCAGGGCATCTCGAATACAATAGTTAAATATTTTGCACCGCTATGGAATAACGTTGATTGTCAAAAAAAATTATCCAGTAAGCAAAAGCGATAGGTATACATATTTAAAAAGCTTTTTATTATAATAACGAAAATTAAACGGAAAATGAGCGTGATATTTACCAACAAGATTTCTACCCACTATTGGGTGTTGCACATGGATCTGTTTTGGGTCCACTACTATTTCTAAGAAAAGTCAACGAAAATGAAGTACTAAATACTAACCGTTTTGTAAGATAAAAGAAGATAATTTTAGGTACTTCTACCTTCTACCAATTGAATTTTACGATTTTTATGATCATTTCCTGTTTTTCAAATCTCATCTAGCATAAAACGGCGAAGTTTTCAGTCGATCTTGTCTAGGATTCTCATGGAAGCCCATTTTAAACTACGCAGTTTCCATTTTTACTCCACAGTGTTCTGTGATTGATTTTTAAACGAGTTTCGTCTCGAATTGTTGAGGCGAAGAAAAGTTCGTTATTTTTGATATTTCAACTGTATCGCACTAGTTTTCATCTGTTTTCGAATATAATTTCGCGTTGCAGCCGATTTAATTGAAAAAATGTTTATAAAATATTTACTTTAAGAAGTGATAGCATAATCTATTATTTCAACATTTTAAGTTAGTGTAAATAGTTCTAGTAATGTATACAGTTATTGAGTCAGTATAACTTGAAATATATTCGATTTGAATGTGTTATAACTTCCATTAGTATGTAAAGTTTGTAGCATTATGGCATTGTTCGATATGTTTTAGCGAAAGTGACTTTAGTTCAGAATAAAATATCAGCCTACTTTGCAATTATTTATTGCTTTTAAGCTATCCATATCCAACCGAGCCTAAAGTTATATAAAGTTATATAAATTACGTTGTATGTAATTAATGTGACAATAAATATGAAAAATCATACCACTAAAGAGTTGGAAAAATGCGTTTTCATTGCATTGATCAATCTACGTAGTAGAAAGCCTATATCGTAATTGTATAAAAGGGAGTGAAGGTGCCTGCCTCCGTCCGTCACGCAACATTGTAACAGATCGGACTTGCTTCGGTCGCCATAGAGTTTACTTTCTTACGTCGTAGCCTGCACTTCATAATACAACGATAAGCGTGTGTGTCACGTAGCGTTCTTGCCCGAGTATGGTTAAAAATTTTTGTGAATTAATATAATTGACTGTTTCAGTCTTATTAAAACATTAGAATATTTGTACGTATTGCGTGTAGAGGGTAGACGGGAAAAGAACAGGAAAATTAGATGCACCACCCATCCTAGAAGAACGGCTTAAAAACTGAAGGTTCGTCTTATGGCGGGCAGTTAAACTAGTTCAGGGTAGAAACTAATTGCAAATTCTGTAGCTTTCAGGACGTTAATTATGTAAAACTCTATCCGTTTGTATAAAAGCAATACCAATGCTTCTGAAGGTTCTTCTTCTTCTTCGCATGCTTATCCATTAATGGATGTGTGCGACCACATTTTCCATTTTTTGCCGGTCTCTTGAGGTATGTATCAGGCTTTCCACGTTACGCAGTCCGGTCCATTGCTTTACATTGCGTAGCCATGACAACTTTTTTCTTCCTATTCCTCTTTTACCTTCGATGTTCCCTTCAATGATAAGCTGCAGTAGGTGGTATTTTGCATTACGCATACTATGCCCCAGATATGCAGTCTTTCTTCGTTTTCTTTCGCTCTGAAGGTTTAAAAGAAATATATACTTCGAAAGACATAATACTTCCAAATTACAAGGTCTGTCGGGATGATATTTATTAAAAACGATTTTAACTGAGCTGACTGGTTCTTGTGAATATTTACTCTGGTAATTAATTAATTTTTTGAGCAAACAACCTTACACATTGCCATGGGAAATTAACTGATAAGAATATTCCCCAAACCTTAAATAAATAAGCCCCTTAAGATAACAAATAAGATTTTACTGTCCTTTTTTTCTAAAGAACGAACAAGGGTGTTGGGAAAGCCCATCTGGTAGTCAAAGGATTATCATACTCGCTTTTAATACAATTCAAGTAAATTTGAATATTTATACCAAAATAGTCTCAGTCTACTTGATGTATGCTGTGATTGTAACGATAGGTCTGAATTTGTAATACTGGTTGTTGTAGGATTAAAAAGTTTTGAATTTAGTAAATCTACTCCTAAGAAGTATCAAGAGAAAAATATTACACACAGTATTTTTTCTTAACAGTAAATAACAAATAAGCACAATCGGTGCTTTTTGTATAAATTACTATTACTAGACGTATTACTATATAGTTTAGAGTTTAGATGGTATCGAGCAAGCATTTATTCCTAATAGAAAAAATATTCAAATATGCGTTTGTCTAACCTGTCTAAAAACGAAGCCTTGAACTACTGGTTTTTTCCTAATAAATTATGCCTGCGAACGCAAAAACATGACCGATGGAGCGGTCTTCTCCTTTGCGTGGAAACATTTCCAGGAAAGAGTTTCCCAAATTCGAATTCGATGCTGTATCTCAGTCTATATTTCGACAGTAATTGGGAAGCAACGCGATTATATAAAGCCCTAAAAAATTCCGAAAGCCTTTGAGATGAGCGTTTGCATAAAATCTCGTCCGCGATCGAAGCTCTTTTATCAACTTTAATTTTGTTACTTTCGTCCCGAAGTTTCCTCTGCTACATGGAGGTTGCTTTTCCGAAAGGTCGTGGAAAATCGGGAGGGCTCTAAGCTCCTTAGGGTTGCCTTTACGCCCTAATGCAATCGCGACTCGCCTATTTCTAAGAGATTCGGTCTGCTGTTTATTAAGCCGAATTGTTCGCCCAGCACAGAAAGGCTCCAAAAATCGCTACGCCCAGTGATTAATGGCGAAATACCGGTAAAAAGGGTTCATCTGTTGTGCCCCAACCCCCAACAGACTCGGAATAAAAACTTGCACGAAATGGCAAAGGGCGAAACTTTTCCGAGTCCACTAAACAAGGCATAATTACGCCATGAATAAAAGGCAACTTAATTTAGAATTAACTCGGTCCATTATGATATCCACTCGACCAAATTAGCCGCGATGGACAGTAACGTGACGAAGCAGGAGCATAAAAAGGGGTTGCTCCAATTTCGAAACCAAGGCAATTGTTGGGTCTCTTTAATGGAAGTTTGAAGTTTTACCAACGTTCGATTGTGATAAATTTGTAAGTAGCGCGGTGAACTGTGGATTGGCCATTCATATTTTTGGGTTTAATTAGATCCAACCTGTGCGTGCATGCGTTCATGTCTACATGCTATCGCATTCTCGTTTAAATTAAAGTTAGGTATTTCTACAGGCAACCATTAATTAGGTCTTTTGTAGTGTTCAAATTGGATTTGGGTATATTTCAAGTTTTAAATAACCAGTTATTTTCCAGGCACTTACTTTGTTTCGCAGTAGTTGTTTTCGCACTTGGAAATGCCAATCATCCCGTTGTAATCGAAAATATTACGTTCTGTAAATTGTTTAGGTACACGTACTACTTTAGATTAAAATCAAAAGACCATAGAATTCCAATTGTTGTAAATAGTTGAATATTAGTCGCACTTCAAGTTCCAATGCTATCGACTTTTGAACTGAAATTAAAGTGGTTTTTATATTTGTAGCACCAAATATGCGAGTACTTTCAATATTTGATTTTGAAAACGAGTAAGAAAATAGTTCCGAAATCTTTTGAGGGTTTGTGATGCAATTTTAGCAAAGTAAGCAAGCTTGCAGTTAATGTTGAGTGAAATTGCAAGACATTTTTGGTATATTATCAGTAGGTTTGCAACGAACGTTTAGTAGAATTCGAGTGTAAGCTTTAGCAAGCTTTATGGCAAATTTACAATGAATTTGGTAAATTTGCAAACTTGCGGAGAATTTTCAGAGAATTTACAAGTTTTTGAATAATTTTCATCCAGTTTGTTGCAACTCTTAACAAAATTGCAATAAAATGATCTTGTAATAAATGTTTATCAATCTAGTGAGTTACAGCAATTTTATAGCAGAGCACCACTAAATCAATAGCAAGTTTGCAGAAACTTTGCTGGACAGTTCTCAATCACCTTTTAGTAAATTCCTAGTAAATTTTCAGCAAGTTTGTTGGAAATTGTTGGCCAGTTTGTAGCATTTCACATTTTTATGAAGTTTTCAAACAATTTTCATGTAGTTTTCAGTAAACTTGCAAGTTTACATTAAAATTTCAGTAGCTAAATAATGCTGACATTTGATAATAAGTAACTTCTGCAGTGTCTTATGTCGATATAGAAACAAATACAAATCGATGGTGTACATAAACAAGTTATGTTATATAATATATAGAAGCTTGGAATATGCTTTTTAAAATAAGACGGAAAGTATATCAAGTGTATTCGAGCTATGCAACGATTGTTCCAATATTGCTCTAATGGCACTGTATTAACGAATTAAAACAAAGCCAGTCATTATAGTGTATTATAAACTGAGTTTTTTCCAGAAATACTTTGTGGTATTTTCTTTTTAATACCATTTACCTCTCTTCTAAGTTTGGAAATCCAGAAAAATACTTTTATCCATTCGGGATAATTTTGAGTTTTTTCCTCATACATAAAATGCCTCTTCATTCATTTGTACCATACGTAACTATTATGCACAACAGGTTGGAATTGGCCACTACCCTATTTGCGAGGGCGTAATGTGTCATTTTACGGCCCTAGGGCCATAAAGTATTTTATTTTCCATTTATCTATAATTTGTCATTTTTATCTGCATTCATTTCATGCTCTTCTACAACGGTAAAACTTTTCGGACGGCCAGGCTTTGTGTCTTGAATTGGTCACCACCACAACCGCACTTCTGCCATCTACGTCACCCACAGTTACCTTTACCAGCTTATTTTTCCGCAGTTCTCCAAAAACTACTTTCACCAGAACAACCTACAGTAAACATAAATAAATAATATAAGAAACTTAATGTTACTTACCGTGTTAATACCTTCCGTGAAAAACGTCGAAACATCCTCTCGTGTCAAAATCTTCGATTTTTTCGGAATATGTATATCCTTTCTTTGACAATTATTTCAAAAATGCCACTAGCCGATTGTAATTTCCTATACAGTGCTTTCGTAAAGTAGTGGATAAATTCGTTAAACATTCAAGGAATAACTTTTGGAAAAAAACGCTGGGAACCCTCGATTTTATTTTTGTTGCGCATTTTTTAAATAAAATCTACATACAGGGTGACCCGCGTAAGAGGTATGACGTCATCGATGATGTTTTTTTTTAATGCAACCCCCTTTTTTATTACGGAATTTGAAAGAACACAATTTTTTATTAAGCTAAGGTTATTTTTGCGTATAGGTCACAGACCAAAGATTAAGAAAAAAATAAATTTGCAAAATACTAAATTTTATCATCACAGCAATCAATAAAAAACATGTCGGTCGTCTTAGTTACTGTCAGCAGACAAGGGTGCACAATTTTTACATTTAATTTAGATTTAGATTAGTAATCGTAAGTAACGTAAGTAAAAAGATGCTTTCTTTCAAATTCCGTAATAAAAAAGGGGGTTTCTATTTAAAAAAAAAACATTGATGACGTCATACCTCTCACACGGGCCATCCTGTGTGTATAGATTTTATTTGAAAAAATGGGCAAATAAAAATAAAAATCGGCGGTCCGAGCGTTTTTTCCAAAAGTTACTCGTTAAGCTTTTAACGAATTTATCCACTACTTTACGATATCTATTTTCCTGTTGACCAGCAATATTGACTTTAGCATTGATTATTTCCTTCATATCCATAATAATGCGTAATCACCATGGTTTCTGTCAGTTTAATAATGACTAAAATTCAAACGTCAAAATTTAACCGCGGTTAAATTTATGTCAAAATTTAATCGCTTGTGCATAATTTTAACATGATTATTAAAGGTGCTTCACCACTGAATTTTATCTATTTATTCAGGAAATAATCACTCCGAACATCCCGCGTGCATGTAAACTAGCCTGAATAAATTTTGACGATTTTCTGTCAGAATGTTTTGCTCTGAAGAAATATATCTCGTAAATTTTCCGCTTCAAAATCCCTCGTGCTGCGCACCTCGGGATTCTTGTTGAGCGGCAAATTTACTTGACAAATTTCTTAGCAAAACATTCTGACAGAAAACGTCAAAATTTAATCGGCTATTTTAATGCACTTGGGATATTACTGTTGATTATTTCCTTCATATCCATAATAATGCGTAATCACCATGTTTTCGTTCAGTTTAATAATGACAAATATTCAAACGTCAAATTTAATCGCGGTTAAAAATGTGTCAAAAATTAATCGCTTGTGAATAATTTTAACATGATTATTAATGGTGCTTCACCAACTGAATTTTATCTATTTATTCAGGAAATAATCATCCAAACATCCCGCGTGCACGTAAACTAGCTTGAATAAATTTTAACGATTTTTGTCAAAATTGTTTTGTTCTCAAGAAATATATCTCGTAAATTTCTTAGCAAACATTCTGACAGAAAAAGTCAAAATTTAATCGGCTATTTTAATTACACTTGCGATATTACTGTTGAGTATTTCAACCACAATGAGTTCGGACTGAATGATTCTGACTATAAAAATACACAAAATGATACGCGGAATTGTCAAAAAATATAAAAAAAATCGATCAAAATAGCAACAATACCTATACCTACCAGTTCCTGATCATATCGCATTAAAGTGTGTGATTGACAATTTTCATGGAATTTTTATTCTTCACTTTCCAAATCCACAATTTCTTCATATCCTAACTGAATGCACTATTATAATGGATTGTTTATGAAGTGAATAAAAAAATCGCCTCATCGTGATAGATACAAAAATAACACAAAACCGGCAAAGCCATATTTTAACAAATTCACATTCAAGCTTTCAATTAATTTACGTATTCCAAGTAGAAAATAAAACGTTGTATGCACCACGGGCACTACTTGATGTTTATACCCCTCGGGCGTAAACATTTTCATAATGCCCTTGGTATATAAATAACTATTACGCCCGCTAATCGCCACTAAACGGCCAGCGAAGAGTCTGGTATGTCAGTTTGACAAACAATGACATCGTAAGTTGTTAAAATGTATAACAATTATATCTGATTTTAATTGTGAATATTCCGGTCTGTAACTACATAAAATATTGTATGTACCAAATACCAAGGAAAATTTAGCTGCTGTCGCCGCTTGCCTTCTCTCAACGCTAACTCCATTCTGCGGTGTTGTTCCATTCCTCATCACTAATGATTCTTTTTTCCATTGCTTCATCAACTTCATCTCTCCATGATCTTCTGGGTCTTCCTGTTTTTCTTCTACCTATAGGGATTCAATCCGTCGCTCTTTTTATCCATCTGCTGCTGTGCTACTACTACATTGTACGACGTGCCCGTACTTTTGATGTATTTTTTCTTGTATGTAGTTCAATGCATCTCTCTGCACATTCATTCTCTGTCTGACTTTCTCATTTCTTATTCCATTCTTGCTACTTTCTTCAGTATGCGATCTTGACGGCTGTAATGTTGCTTTTAGTTCTTTTATTTATGATCTAGTTTTCTGTTCCATATGTCATGATGCTGTGTAACATGGTATTGCATATCTTGAACGTTGCATTTCTTGTAATGTTTTTATCCAATATGGCTGGATGGAGTTGTCAATACAATGTCGTTTCTATCCTAATGTATGTGTATCATCTCTTCCGTGCTTGTTTTTGGTTGTGGTGTATCTTAGATATTTAAACTTTTCTATTTCACATCAAATACAATGTCACTGCTGATGATGCACAAGCTCGAAACGTTGCACTATGATATAAATGAAGTACTTTAGATTTGTAACAATTTCGCAAAAAGGTAATTCTGAATTGTTGTTTCATATCGTCATAGTTATTATTACAGCTATATTTTATCTCCAGCTGATAAAAGGCGTCTGTGTAAGGTCAGCAGTGTTATTACAGCATACAATTATCATTAATGTAAAGTGTATCCTTCGGCTTACATGTAATTAACGGTTCCATTCCCTTACATCGAAAATAGTCGCTTACATCGAATGATTTCTGTTACCTACATCCGGTTATTATTCCGATGTGCATCTTAAAATATCAAGTCTGTTGAATTAGTTATCATCGATAGCTCTTAATTGTGAGCGTTGTATTCATCTTAGAGATAAATGGCATTCAACTACAACCACTAACGCGAATGTTCTTGTAAAGTTAGTTTAAACAGATACAAATGTTCGCCGCGAAACGTAGGTGTGATGGGAAATAAACGTGTTGAGCTCTGTAGGGGATGTGGCATCAGTCGGATATTTCTCCTTAAATGTAAATCTTCCCGCATCGATCAGAGACAGGAGCTTTCAGCGTCACCTTAAGTGGAAAGCTAATGCCGACGTGAATTGCCGTGATTTATTTGCTTCTTGGGTATGATTTCAGCATAGAAATGCCGCGATTAAGCAACTATTAGTTCCGTGGGGATAACCACAAGAACAGAAGTCCTTCATGCCATCCGTTAATATCCCAAATCCCTCGGGCTGTCCCTTCCGCATCAGCAACGACGGACATCGAAATAAAAGTAGTTTTTGCGGCGATTTTCAATCTTCCGCCACCTCTTGAGAGGGCTGGGAGAAACTTTGCCTTTTTGCGTTTTAATGGAGATGGTGAAAAATGTGGGAACTTCTAACAGCTTGCACGCTCAATAGCTGGAAAAGGGAAATGCGTAGTCGTGCGTGGAAATTTTCGTTGCTTTTGCACTGTCGCGATGCAGCATCAACAACTTGGGCGTCATAAGATGCTTTTAATACTTTTCAGACGAACGTACACCAATTTTCGTTTCTAGAAGGCCACAACTCCCATCTGCCGTTATTAAAACCCGCACATTGAGACCATTTTCCCTGACTCACAGGCGTCTGCTGTTCCAATTTTTCGCTTCCTGCGGCGTGGGCCGAAATTGGCGCTTTTAAATTTATACACGCGAAAGCTCGCGCAAATATGGAAATGGCATCGGTCCCGACCGTGGCATTAGTCGAGCTCCGTTCGAATTATCCCAAATTTTCAATTTTCGGGGCCCCTTCGTTAAAATAATAAATCGCCGGCCCGATGCGAGGGTAATTCCTGTGACGTTTACAGGACTCGCGGGCGTCACAATTTGGCGCCTCCGGCGTCCCGAATTAGAAATCGTAAATAATTCGTTGGCGCGCTGGAGTTGGACAAATTCTGGCGAAAAGTGACGAGAATTGCACGTCCGATGTTACATCAGGATGCGTCAGGGGACGTAATTTTCGGCTATTAATATTTCGAGGGGCCGCTTTACTCCGTTGGACTCCTCACTGACCTCTTCTATGCCGTAAAGCCCGCAATAAATACCACGATAAAGCCAGTCGCACGCCTGCCGTATTATTAGGGACCATTTAAATGTAGTTACGCATACGATAAAGTATTATTGTTATTTATTATCGTTCGCAGCGAGCATTATCGGTCACCCAATTCATGCGGTAGTAACCTTCTGCTGTAAACAGGGACAATACCGATGTGAACCGGTTAAGTTCAGGATTGAGTAATTTTATTTCATTCATTGATTTAAGCGTTTAAACCAGATTTGTTTAGTTTTCATGGTCACCGGTAACCTGCACCTTTCATTAAAACTTGATCGGGATGTGTTTGTAAACAAATCACGATATCGATTGTTGCCTTCACGTTTGGGTGAGCCATTTCAAGATCTGGATTTCCGGAGAAAAACGGAAAACTCATACTACGATACCCAAATCTGTTAACAAATATGTGACTGCAACTTCAGACTAAGCATGGAACGTTTCAATGCCTGATGTCATATCACTCAGAAGCACCTTGGATCAATGCAGAAATGGATCTGGAAATTGGAATAAACTTCCAGTGTCATCTTGCATTAGAGCCAATTTAAGTAATGATCTTATTAGAGTATGCTTTTGGTAAACAACGACTAATTCAACTGCACTTCTCTATTGGGTTTCCAAGTCTGTATTACATCCGTTATTGCTATGTTAATACCTTCGGTATCACGTAGCAACTTCTAAGTAAATAATCAAGGTTTCTACCAATGTTGGCATTTGAAACTATCACTATTCACCATTTTGTTTGTTTTGATATTTGATCGGTGCTGCTTCGCAGTTTATGAACTCACATTCCAGAAAGCGTCAGTTTATACTAGTTAGAAGAATTTAAAATATATTAAAATGTCGATTTTAATCTAGAAGTGTAGGTTGTTAGAAGTACAGTAGATATCGTTTATACGAGAGTCAAGGGACCGGCAGAATCCGGTCGTTATATCCGTATCGATATAAACAAACACGCTACAAATAAATAAAGACAACGTTGTTCTCCAATCGGATGAAGAATTCTACTTTTCCGACGTGTTTTCAGGCCGTAAAATACATGATTTCGGTATGTTATCGCTGTTGCTAGATAGCAAGGAATAACAATACGTGAGTAACGTTTAGGCCTGGGAAAATAACTTCCGCCCTAGGCCAAAAAAAAAAAAAACGTAACGTAACAACAAATTAATTTTTCTGTTTATTCCGATCGAAAAAAATGTTTTATTTCGCACAAAAATACATCTACTAAATAAAACGAAGAACTATTATTGACAGAAAAAAACAGTATTACAGAAGGATTATTAAATAGTATGTATTTTAAAAAAAAAACCTTTAATTAATTTTGTCTACAAAATTGTTGTCCTTTCAAAAACGTTTGCTTGGATTTTCTCGTACCATATTTGTTAACAGACTGTACTTACATCAAATTTCTTGGCTATAGAAACATTCAACTCTCCAGCTTCTAAACACCAAATAATTGCAACTTTTTCTTCCACGGTAAAAGCTTTTCGCTTTGACATGGCGATTTTTTATGTGCTCACAGTTCGAGGATGCATTAACGCCATTAATAACTAAATAAAAATACCAGGCCTTTACCGTTCCCGCAAAATGTGTCATTTCCCCCGGGAGTTTTCTGGAATGTTTCCTCCGCTCGTCCGTTATACCGGGTGTAACACGATCATGGTACACCTTCTTTTTTTCTTTATTTTTGAAGATACAGTTATGAGAATATTTCAAAATCCATTTTATTTCAAATTGAAATCATTATCGTGCATTTTGAGGAATTGATTTTCACGCCGTTGAAAATCATTTATAGCACAGCACTGTCTATCGAATCCGTGCGAGATGCGTACAGTGCTATTTGGATACAAATGGAATTTCGTGCGATTTGCGTACAAAGTATATAATTTCTCCCATCTTCTGCTAATTATTTTTGGTTAAAGTGCAGTTTGCGTACACATGTAAAGATTGGACTTCCTTTTCACTTTTCTTAGGCTTAGGACTGGCAGCTAAAGAACTGGCGTGTTTAAAAGTCGCCTTGGTCAATTTTATTTTGGTTTTTGTGTTTTGTATGTTTTTAGTTTTTGTAGTTTTTTTTATTTTTACTTCTTTCGTTTAAAAGATAAAGGAAGTATTGACATCGCGGAAAAATCACCTTCGGAGATTTCTTCAAATCTTCCCGTTTCAGGGTCCCTATAGATAACGAAAAACAGGTTTTCTCAATTCCGTCTGTCTGTCTGTTGGCGGCATAGGTAACTCAAAAACTATGTGTTTGCGGAAGACGATATTTTGCATACAGATTATATGCCTACCTAGCATGAATCCGAGAAAATATATACAGGGTGATCACCTTAAAAAATAAAAATTTGTTTATTTTTGTTTTAACCGAGAAGTAAATAAAAGTAATAATTTGCACATATGTCAAGCTTCATATTTGATGAAAATGGGACCCAACAAATACAGAGCAATGTCGTCAAAGAGTCAAGTTTCAACAATAAGCCTGTTTTGTTAAATACAGCCGCGCATCGTAAAGCGGGGAGAGGTTCTCGATGGGCCCGTTGATCAGACGGCCGGATTTAAATTCACGTTCGCAGGCGCTATAGTTCGAATTCCATCGCCGACTATGTTCTTTTATTTGAAATTGATTTAATTCGCATTACCAAGTGTTTTATTTTATTTTATTGTTTCTGCATTATTACGAACATGAAGATATTTTACCCCTATTTTTCTTTGATTTTTAAAATTGTTTAGTGTAGCAACGTCCACTTGTGTAATTTCTGGCATTGCACACAATTAAAAAAATAAATTTTTTAAAAAGTTTCACACTTAAAATGTTGCGTATGTACGTGTATCATTAGATTCAGAAAATTATGTAGAATCCAAAGATATAATATACAGGGTGTTCCATATGAGAATCTAAAGTTGGTATCGCTTCCGCAGAAACCGGAAGTGAAAAAAATACTTATATGTCAAAATGTGACGTTTATGTAACATACAGAGAGGTGCATAAAAAACGCTCAGACCTGTAGGATCATTAATTATCATCCGATTTTCAAGATTCAATCTTTTTATTTCAAATACACCTATATTTCTTCTCTGTTTTCAGACTCCACCGATTTTTCTGAATACAGTAATGTGAGAATATCATATTTTCCTTTATTCATATCGCAGAAAAAAATTGCCACATTTTTACATATCGCAGTGGCATCAAATCACCCATGAACTGCAATCAAGTCGTCTGGGTGCATAAGATGTTCCGGAGTTGAAGTTTTACGGGTTTGGCGTTGATTTTTGAACATCATTGGTAATTTCATGCCATCGCGATGTGTAAAAATTTTGTTAAGTTTTTTTTTGTACGAATGGATAAAAATGATATTCTTACATCACTGTATTCATAAAAATCCGTGGATTCCGAAGATTAAAAGAAAGAAAGTTGACTATCGTTACTAAAACACATTTTGCATTAGAAAATATTGTCTACTGTCAGGTTATAGCGGGCTTTAAACCATTTGTGGTTTGTGTTTGAACTTTGAAAATCGGATGACGAATAACTATCCCATAACTCTGGTCCTTTTTCATGCACCGCTCTGGATACGATGTTCAAAAATGTATATTCAAACATAAAAAAGGGGGTTGTACCGTGATCGTGTTACACCTGGTATACGATAAATTGTTCTAAATTTCATCCTGGTTCGGTCGCTGTATCAGTTCAGTCCTAATAAGCGATACAATGTGTTTAATATGAACTCTGGCCGGGATCTTAAATTTTGACCTTTATAACCGATATGTCGCTATATCCGATGTCATTATAATCGATATCTACAAATCAACCAAAATAGTATTACTGCTTGTATTTTGCATATAGTAATATCTAAACGTACCAGTTATTGCAATAGAGCCCCACCGTTGGCGAATGATCTTCTAGAAGGCCGGCAGATTTGACAGCTTCAAATATTTTCGAAAATAAATAAAATTAAAAAGTGTAAATAACTAAATACAAATAAATCGTTGTAATTTTCCGCATCCAATGTAAGCGTTTTTTATGTTTTTGAGTAATTGTGTAATCTTCATATGTAAATGAATTTATTAAGCGCAAACCATTTGTTGATCTGCCAATGAAATTATTTGGGCGAAAATTGAAAGTTAAGTCAAATCTGGAGGTTGCATCTTCGAAACACTGATTTGGTTAATTTGAAAATAACTTATTCATTTAAAGTTAAAATTTCAAAGTGGGTAGTTCAATATAGTTTCTGATGATGGTCAGGATCGAAACGTACTCTACTATGATAGGAGTGTTTTGATTTGGAATAACGTAGAGAAAAGGGTTACTATTTTATACTGAATATTGGAATCATATTTTAATATTCGGCTATGTTTGGAAATTGATCTCCAGTTCCTAAAGTTCGAGTATGTGACGTGAGCGACTTTATCGCACTTTTATATCTTAACAATATAAATTTCCATTAAATTTGTTGCAACATTAATTAATCTTTAATAATTGAGAGATTGAGACACGGTGAAGTACTACTTATCAGTTATTGTTATCGCCCTAATTGGATTTTCTATTTCATTTCAAATCGTTACTTGGAGTGTTATCAGCTGTCATTCCTAAATCGTCGGTTATCAATAAATTAAGCAAAAGGCAAATGCGGCCCACAAGCAAGCGAGGTTGCCGTTGATATTTGATCGTTCGACCCTTTTAGGTCAAATATTAAATTCGGGTGGAACGAAAGGGAATTCCCTTTGTAATGCTTCATATTCATGCGGAAAGCATGTTTTTGCAAATGTATAGATTCCCCCAAACTTATTTTTGTAGGCTTATGTTGCTGTAAACTCTGAAAATGTGCCATCCGCCGATTCCTTCCAATTTTTTCGGAACCCACTTTCGTGTAAAATCTTCAAGTAATTAATGTTTGCCGAGAAATGTTTAGTTTGCGTTCCCGATTTTTCATCGGAGAAATTTCCTGCCAATATTCCGGCCTAATTAAGG
Source organism: Agriotes lineatus (assembly GCA_940337035.1). Classification (NCBI taxonomy): domain Eukaryota; kingdom Metazoa; phylum Arthropoda; class Insecta; order Coleoptera; family Elateridae; genus Agriotes; species Agriotes lineatus. The sequence goes on from CALNHX010005407.1 coordinate 88,276, forward strand.
CAGTTATTAAAGAAATTGCTCATCATTGGCATACCTGCGCGCGGCTAAATATACACCTGGAAATTTCGTAATGTTTGGCAATAGGCGTGTTTTCGAGATATTTTCGGAGACGGAGTTTCCGTATGCTAGAGTACGGAGAACAACTGGATGGGGCCCGTATTGCACCATAAATTTTCTCTCCGCCGCCACCCCGACTTTATTATTCGCATTGCCGAGTTTCATGTCCCGGCGACTTTAATTAAAAGTAGAAAATGCTTGTTTGCGTGGACATGTTGTTTGTGGAGGCACCTCTGCGTGCACGTCGATTTCCTGCCGTTCGACCGAAACTTTGGTTAAATTTTAACGACGCCGATTGATGATTTTCGGGAGCTTTTTGTGTGCGCTGCCACATTGACAAGCTACTGTTGAGAAGTATTTTAATGAAAGCTTGTAAACAAATTAAGCTCGACGTTTTTTTGTGAATGCTATGGATTGTGTTTCCAAAGAATTGGCCTATCTTTGTTGACAAATAAAATCAACAAGCAGGGTATTGAGATATTTTTAATTTACGAAATAAATCAATATTTACAGTCTCTGATACAGAAACAATAACAATTTAGAAATAACTGTTTTTGTATTATTTTCTACCACCGTAAAATGCACTTAATCTAACTGTGTTCTAATTCTTCAGTTTCTACAAAAATAAACTGATTACTCATCAGTAGTGATGCCACCGAGATAGTATTTTTTAAACCCTCATCAAGACGAAGCAGCATCGGCCTCTCAACGTAGAGTAGGTTGTTATGCATCAAAACCTATCGGTTGCCAAAGTCGAATTCCGGATTGGAGAATCGCAATGAAATCGACTTTTCATAATTTCCGAGATCGAAATTGAAATGGGGAAAATCTCGTCTCTTATTGTGGCCACAACTCATCAGTATCATTACCACGTTGTATGTATATAGATATTTTAATGAGTTTGTCTCAGTTTCTGGTCCTTCTATCACTTCCTCGGCTAACCTATACTTCATATTCATTTGGGAGTCGTTTGTCGTCCATTCGTTTCAAATATAAATTTTGCTATTTATATAATTAGTTCATTTTATGACCATTGTTTTAATATCTGCTACAGCTCCAAACTATCACATCTCTGCGCTTTGTATTTTTTACTGTTGTTTGTTTTAGCAATAGGCCTTATCTTACTACCACAAATTATTATATAGGTGTTGAAATTGTTTTATAGAATGTAAACGCTATGTTTTCACTTCCGTTGGTGTAATTACATTTCTCAACTTTCTTTTGTATATCCCTTTCCTGGAATGTCGATATCAGACAGCTGAGGAAATTAATAAATGGAAATCTGCAATTGTTTGGTTTTTAGAAAGGGATTTATCCATTTTATTGTCGCGTTATTCATATAAATGTTAAAACAATAGCTTAATCCTGTGTTTGTTTGCCATTTCCCCCTTCTCCTGTTTTTTTTGCATTATTCTTAATAAAATAAAGTGAATTCCCTTTTTCTGAGGATTTTCCCTGTTTTATATCGAATTTCCATCAAATGGTGAACGACGCTTACGCTTCATGTTTAGTATTCAAACCATTGGTATAATGTAACTGGTTCTTACACAAAGTGCAAATTTGTTTTTATATACCAAAAATTCGAAAAATCTGACAGCTGTTGCTTTTCTTCATATTCACGAATGTTTGACACGGTGGCGATGTAACCAGCTGTAATTGTTAACACTTAATAGCACCGAATGCTGTACTTGACAACAGTTATGGATTTAATGGATATAATTGACATCTCTTAAAGATCAACTTAAAACAAATCATTGGACCCGGAAATATTGATCTTTCCTCGTATGTGTGTGATTGCATTCCGTTGATGTACTAGGAAACAAAACGCAATTTTCGTATGTGAATACAAGAATAAAGTAGCGCTGTAAAATAGTCGTTTACGACATAAAATTCTCTCTGTCCACACGAGTCAGAGGGCTATAAATTGTCCAAAGAAAATCCGTGTTGACAAGATGGGGATGATGTGGATAACGTAATTGCACCAACGGTTCCCGACATGAAATGCGGTTGCATTTACCCGAAACATGGAGTCTTTAAAACTACGTTTAGTGAAAAGTAGTACAAAATCTAAATGAATGCAGCCCATATTATTAGATCTGACAGATTACTCATCTTGATTGCAGCAACCTTCCTCGCAACATTTGTAACCAACTGCTTTTCGAAGGTGTCGAATTTAAAATTTAATATTTTGTAAATTGTTGTTGATTATATCTATAAAAAGATAATTCTACAATAAAAAATAGTTATCAGCACGAATTCCTCCATCAGATATAGGGAAGCCAAGAAATATTTTATTAAAAACAGGAAGTGAGCAATGCACTTACTTTCAATTGCGAAACAATAGACAAAACAATTATTATTTCTCACGTCACTTTAGTGATATTATAAAATACAGCTTTCTCTCAAATCTTATGTTTTTACTTCTGTAGGCACATATTTCCGGTGCCCCGGGCGAATTTATTTTTTCCTGGATTCAGATCGGTTCATATGTATACATTTACAAGAACTGGCGACTTACCAGAAACTCCATAACGCCCCTGCGGTCTGGAGGTTGTAAAGGCGTTGCAAGGCGAACGGCAAGTCCTTTTATGTAGCAGGTGGTCACGCACGTCTCACAGCGAACACAAACTCAGCCAATTCCACAATCAGTCATGCAAGCAAAACAACAAACATTCGGCTCTTAGCAGTAATGTGCTCATTACATAATACTTACAGGGGTCTTATGGTCCCACCTTCGATGATGTGCCTATAATAATCCTGAAAATACGGATGCTCACCTCATCTAGTACGCATTAACCGAACGTTAACTGCATCAATGGGTCGAACCCATGCCAATGTAACCCGCAATTGCTGTGGTCGCATGGACCACAAAAAGCACAGGCACACACATCTTTGAGAAACGGGCTTCCCGAGCCATCCAGTCGCGCTCACTGGGATCACTGATAAGCAAGGTGCTTAACAGGTCAGGGATCGTGAGCCATCTCATCGAATGGCCACTGATCCAAGCACGAGAGTGCTCTCTACGGCAAGTTGACCCCAGGCCAACCATAACAATGAACAACGACCCAATTAATAAAGCTGTCTACAATCAGCCTCAGTACGAACAATAACGAATGTTCGACTCCGGTGTACAATAATTACATTTACAAAGCTACGCAAGCACTGATATTTCTTTTTACAGACTTCGTCGTTTCATCCGCTCTCTTATAAGTTATAATCCATATAACTTACACAATTCAATTCACTTCAAAAACACATAATTGCGGTGGAAAGACACCCGCGGTGGATTAGCTTTCGCGTTCACACGTGTGAGACCTCGCCCACTGACTGCCAAAGCACATAAGAACCCTCGCATTGTAAAAATGCCACCCTCAGTCGCCTCGGGCTTCACAACATTCCCATATGGAAATTCTCGGCTAACTGTCCGCAGTTCACGCCCCGGAATTAAAAAACAACCCTCGGTCTTTAAATTTAAATTAGTTTAAGCTCGTTTCGATTCTGTGCTAAATTTAGAACGTATCATATTTCTGTGGCTGGTTTAGTCGAAAGCCCATAATTATACGAATACAAATAAGATAATAGAATATTTTCAAACAGCCCAAAGAGCACAAAACCAAATATTACCACAACACTTCATTTATTACCATCTGTAATACTTTATGGTGCTATTTGTGGTGGAAAAACTACAGATATTAGAAACGAGTAAATAGTAATTGTAATCGTTTGTGCCAGACTCTATCGAAAATTTACATATTAATTCTAGAGGTATGTCAAGTTGCACCATTCTGCATACAAAACATCGAATGTTGAACATTTCAACATTTGACAAAATCTGGTCGTTGTTTTATTTGTTTTTTAATTGTTGAGAGCAACAGTTTTAATTATATCAAAGTCATTTTGTGCCATATTGTTTTTATACTATTACCTGCTATGAAATGGTAGTAATATATTAACTAATTGATATTGTATGATTCCCAATAATTGCATTTCGTTTGCTGTAATGTAAAGAGCTTGTTGCTTCAAGTTTTGAATTGATGGTTTGCAAATTTTTTGCACAGGATAATTTCTAAGTTCTCCAGTACCGGCTAAAACACTCTTGTGCGCCAACAATTGAATTTAGAACGATTTGTTCATATCAAACGCCTTTTGTGCTATTGTCTACACTTCCGCCTTGTATATAAGTTGTAAAATGGGGCAACAAGATATCTTCAAACATGGTTTTTAGTTTGTGAAAAGTGTTATCCTTTAAACTGGCTATTAATTTCGTTTGAAATAAGAAACTGTTGTTTTCGTGTACTAAATATATAAATCATGGTTCACGTAAACATCCTTTGGCACAGCTTTTCGGAAGTTCTATAAAAGCCTACTTTGAAAATTGTTATTCTCCATTTCCGAAATATAAAATTTAATGATTAACGATTTTTTGTAGTTTAATAACTTCTTGCTACAGAAATGTAATTTCTTGTTAGACGCGTGTTGTGTGTTCATTAAAATTTAAATTCTGATAGTTTTACGTGTCTAAGTGGTGACCCATGACCACAATGCGGCGACGGGGTGAAACAGTGCAACTGCGAACCTTCCTTAGCCCAATACCGGCGGTACACTGATCTGTAAATCTCACCGATAATAATAATTTATTGTACTCACCGGTGGTGTCCCTCCCCCCCGACCCGTTCGTACTTCCGGCAGCGACGTTACAATACTCGGTCTTGCATCAGTCAACATCAACCCCTTAGCACTTCATCGTCACCTTCATTGGTTGGGTTAGCTCTCGGTATTCTTCGCTAGTATTGCAAGTAACCCGCAAGGTTAACTATTGTTACAACCCGTACAGAGTCAGTAAGTCAGTAAGTGCTCGGTTACCCCTCAACTACTGGTCTTAGACAGTAGTGCACGTACTGTAAATCCGCTCGGGTGAGTTCTCAACAGTTCTCAACCGCATGCGAGAGCTAATTACTGCGGAACAGCATGCCTTCCGCGGGATCCACCCCCTCAGTTATCATATCATCCAGCGCGGGAAAGTACCTCTACGTTTATAGTCTGCTGCAACATTATGCAACCAACTAGCACGTACATTTCTGCAGTAGCTATCATCTAACTCACTAAGGGTACGCATGGCAGCGCTCGCAGGTTTGCATCGTTGCAACTTTTCATATAATTATTGGATCCCATAATTACATATGCAAACAAACTACGCCAAGCAGCTCATTTTCACAGACGTCGCGCCACCCTACGAGTCCGGAATATTCTGCCTCCGATTTGGAATTCTATCCTTAATAACGTAATAACCCAGCACACTTTCTTGAAAAACTGTGCATTGGTTGCACCTGCACTGCACCCTGGGTCTCTAAAATAAAACTGGCGATTTAACGCCTAATATAAGATTGATTACATTTTAGGGTTAAAGATATTGCAAAAATGGTGTAAACATAGTAATTATTGAAATTTAAAAATAATGCACCTTCAAACTATCAAATGTTTTAACCCTAACATTTTAATGCAAAAATTATTGTCTTTATCAATACGTTGATGATCAGATTTATTCCACATTGCACCAAGTGATCGTTCATGGACCCATACCCCGTCGAGTGCACTTTCGTGTTTGATAAGAAACTTTAATTCCCAAGAATTCAAATCGCTATATATTTTTCGAAGTCGAACCACTTCCTAGCCGCAGCTGTTGCTAACGCAATAAAACAAGGGAGCCTCGAATAAAACCCTGAAGGTGAACGTCGCGCACTTTTTGCTGCAAACCCTCAAGCTAAATCTAAGATCTGCGAAAATTAGCGACCTATTTTGGCCGATCTAAGAAGTAAGGCAAATAATTGGCTCTAATTCAAATGAGCACTAATTGGGCTGACGAGTTTGAATTCGCAGTTGCTAATTGGAATTGTCCATATCAGCACCAGAATTTGAAAACGAGCTGCATGCAGAATATTGTGCAAGGAACCTGCTGCTGCTACTGGGAATGCCTTGGAATTACAATAATTAGTTCCAGTAACGCGTCCGCGATTTTGCAGCATTGCGCAAGGAGGAATATACTGGGCATTGCTAAGCCTTGAGATGCAGTTTTGAACGGCGGATTTCTAGATAGTTTAAATGAGTGTCCTAAATTTCTATTTAGCACGCTTCGTGCGAATGCTTGTTATTTTCGTGTTTTGTCGAGTTTACTTTAAAAACAGTAAATTATGTCTGATTTCATATATTTACTTAACACATCAATCGTTTTATGCGTTTCAGAGAAGCAATAAAATTACAAGTACTGTATGACTGGTACCTCTTTCTTTGAATTTAGTATAAATTTTTTAAAGTAATATACTAAAACAGTAGTAATGGTATTAGAAAATATTTTTTAAAGACTTTTGCAGTAGCATTTTCCTACTACATGAGCAAATTGCATGGGACATATTTTATTAGCTTTTTTAAATCAAGGTTGTATTCTACATTACAGAAAAAAGTATCGTAGCGTTGCTATACCTACAAAGAACTTGTACGTCATTTATTAAAAGTGAGATTTGTATAGATCCACCATACACGTGGTGTCTCGTTATGTAATAGATAAGTACAGGTTTTACTATCGCAATTTACAGATTAAATTGTTTGTACTTAAAAGTGATTTAATAACAAATAGTAAATTGTTATCCACATATTGTATAGTATTTTTATGAAAATTGTTGAAATTTTTTGTAATATCAGATATACAGCTAGAGATACTTCGTTTCATTGGAAAATTTTGCCCCGCTGTATGTGACATTACAACATAAATCACTGACGTCATGCATAATGTTAATTCTAGAGATTTTTATTAGTATTTGTTCAGCATTAAGTAATTGAGCTAATTAGCAAATCAGTGGAGATATTAACACTTGACGATGAAGGTGCCTGCGACCTTGAATTGCTATTGAGTGAAAGTTGTAAATATGAAATTAATACAGTGGCCACTCTTTGGTAAAGACTTTTTCACTGTCGCATACTCCATATAGGGGATAACTTGCAAATGCCGATAACATTATTTCGTGCTGACATCCGCCGTTTAGTTAAAATAACCAACGTTTAGTTTTCTTATTTTGCGATATGCGGTTACGTAAATATTTTGAGACCTTGTTTTATTTAAGAGCTTTTCTATGAATGTTTTTCCTGTTTTTCAAGAGTTTCAATTCTCATTGCGATAATGATTTTGGTATGTACAGCTCTAGGGTTTGAGCAACTGCCCACTTATTATACACATTTGGAATAAGAAAACCAGCTCTTCAAAAAAATTTAAAATATATGTATAATGTTCTATTATAAAATCTGGTGTGATACACGCACACAACTTCCTTTTACATTGATCTTATAATTAGCCAAAAATTTTATTTTTAATTTTTAAGTATGCATTTGTCAGAAATTTTCAAAAATTACAAATTCTACAGAAACGGTACAAAAAATAGAGCGTTAGTTCAAGAGACAAAGTTTTTCTAAAATCTTAAGCTGAATTCAAAAATGTAATAATATACCGGGTGTTCTATTTAAAAGTTAACAGAAAAAACTTAAAAGAAACAAAAGAAACTCATTTTAGATGTATTCAACTGGGAAATCACCTATCTCACATTAATATACAATAAAAATTTAATAAAAATGTAAAGTTTGAAAAAAAATCGTTAGCCGTTTTTGAAAAAATCGAAAAAACTGAAAAATCGCAAGAGTAAACACTTCCGGTTATGCGATTTTCTTCAAAAGCTTGCTGTCGCATCTAGATAGTACACAAAACTTATATAAAAAAACTAATGTCGGTGCTAATTTAATTTTGTGATACTCTTTTGTTTTTAAAGTGTGTTTGTCATCTTCAATAATAAGCCCTAGAGCTGGTGGGTGCCAAATATACACGAACACCTTGTACATATTTGCCTTACATATATAATTTTAAATTTAGGTAGGGATCTAAATAGCCTCGAAGCAGTCGATTTCAAATAAAAATATTTACCGTCAAGTGTGGTGAATCTGATTGGAGAAACGAAACGAATCTCAACATTCGCGGTTCTAATTGAATTTCTCGCATTCGTTTTAAGCGATTTTCGATGTAAATTGTGATGAGTTGTAGTCCTTACTTCGATTGAAGTTTAAAAAGCTGATAAAAACGAAGTTGTAAGTAACTCGGGTTTTCTATTTTTCTAAGGTGGCAAGAAATTGTTTTTAATAGAAAATTTAATTTTGGAAACAGTTAATAGTACAGTTTAAAATAGTAACCACAAAAGAAAGTAAGGGAATCACTATGAAAAGTAAAGTGTATATGTAATTATATACAGTGTGTCCCACATAAAAGTGTTACACCCTTATATTATTTTTAATTTTTATCTGTTTGAAACCAAATGTTACACAAAACAATTCCAAATATGATATTTTGAGTTTTTCCATTTACGTTTGTATCGCAAGTGGCTTTGCATTTGAAAGAGGAGACTGTTTTTTTAGCCATAAATAGACACGATGTGTTCTCTCTTTGAAGAAATGGTGGCTCAAATCGGATAAAAACTAAAAAAGATATACGGGCGTTGCACTCTTATATCCAGTATTATAAACGATGAATAAATCACTCTTATATCCAGTATTATAAACGATGAATAAATCATTAGATAAGTATTTGTAGAGTAAATTTAGTTCCCCAATAAACTAATATGCAAATAAACAAAAGCGCATCAAAATTTGTTTATTAATGAATAAAATGTCATAAGCATTAACGTTTTGTTGCGCTTTTGTTTACTTTAACAACGAACTAAAATTAACCTGTACGGATTTATTAGCCGAATAAAGTTATTTTGCGGAAATCTACGGAATAATAGCTATGTGTGTAACAAGTGCTAAAAGTGGACGTTTTTGCACGAGACATGAAAATTATGAAACGAAGCCGAAGACTGAGTTTCATCCCCTGCACGAAATTGCACACAATATTTTTTCTACGGCCTTAAATTTAGTGTTATTAATCCATAAATGTCGATTTAACGAAGGTTTGCATTTATGACAGTTATAATTTATGTCAGTTATAATTTATGTCACAGTAAAGAGATGGCCTTGACACGCAGGTGGCTGTTTCTGCAGCTAGTACACATTTTACTTTATTCATTACATGACTGTTTAATTATTTAAAAAACACTTTACCTCTAACGAAAGAAGTAACTAGAATAACTTTACAATCTCACTTCTAGTTTGAAATTCTAAATTCGACACCAGCTGTTTACTTTTAGCACATGGGCTAAAAGTAAACAGCTAACTTCACTTTTAACACGCTAAATTATAAAATGTCGTTTTTAGTGAAAAAAGCTAGCGCTAAAAGGCCTACTTTTAGTAGTGGTCGTAGAAATAATTAATTTATTCTCAAAGTAAATTTTATGTAGGAAATAAAAAGTTTTATAATACCGAGCATTAGTGGGACACACTGTATATGTATAAAAAAATAATTTTGTATCACAAATATAAAAAAGTGGACGTGACTACCTCCCTGGACTTTCCCATACTCGAAACTGTTCATATCGTCTTTATTCAACAGTCTTTACAACATATCAAAATTTCAACTCGATGACTCACGTTTTCACCGTGATAAGCGTTTACACTTTCACGTAAATTGCGGGTAAATATAAAAGAATGTGTAGTTCAAAACGTGACCACCGAGCTTCTGTAGATGGCGCCAAGTGGACAAGCCGCCACTGTGCTAGTTTATGTATTATTTTCCTCAAAACGGCTGTAGCACCGAGGTGAAATTTTCTAAGTACGTACCTGGAAATTATATTTTCTAGGGCATACAAAATCGATTTTTTTATTTTCGCGGAAAAAGATTCTTTGACGCAAAAATATAACAACCGTTAGAATAAAAAAATTATTTTTTAAAAATAGAGGGGTGAGGGGGCCGGTGCGCTTACATATATCCACGAGTGTAATATTTTTTTGCATATTCATATGCTCCATTATGCCCTGAGCAATTCAGTGAAAACCCCAGCTACCTATCTTGTTTTGTTTATTAATTAAAGGGGTTTAAATTTTCAAACTTCAAAGCTTCGTAGAGGGCGCCACAGATAATTCATGAGATTCTTTAAAAAATAGATCGATAGCCCTTTTCGGAGTCTATCAGTGTATGAAGTTTAAACAAATTACTGTGGGCAGTTTTTGAGAAATGATTTTTAGAAAATTTCCAAAATTTTGAAAATTTGTAATTTAGGCCCCTTAACATTTTTCAAAACACTTTTTATATCACCTCATGTTAGCCTTCATAGACTATTCAGAAAACAAAAATCAATTGAATCGATTCATCCGTTTTTGAGTAATAGGGCGTTAAACTCAAAATTTTCAAAAAATCATAGCGCCCTTCATTTTAAACATAGCGAGTTCGGCAAAAAACTAACAGATTTGTCTTATGACCCTCTATCGTTATCCGCGATAAAATTTTCAAAATTTTAATCACGAAAACAGTCGTACCAAAAAAGCATGCGTAACTTCCGCTTCCGGTTTCGGATTTTTTTGAAAAGCTTATTTTGTCGATGAATTTTCGATACACCCCCGCATTCCAAAGCGCATCAAAATCGGAGCAATACTTTCGGCTGTAGGAGCGTCACCCACCCACACACCCACACACAGGCAGACATTTTTTAAAAACCACTTTTTTGGGTTCCTAGGGGCCCAAAACGGATATTTCTGTGAAAATCTCGATTTCCAAAATTTTCACGATTCCAAGACTTCCCTATACCTATGGGTATGGGAAAGTAATAAGAAATACACACGTTTATAAATACAATCTTTTACAAAAATGTGTATCTCTCGTGCTTTTAATGCCACAAAAGTATTCATTTAATTGACCCAAGTCTAAATGACTCACGCCATTTCTACAGATAGTATATATGTACAAAACTGTTAAATGTAATTTTCAATTTGATCTGAAAGTGTTTTGTAACTGTGGTCTCATTGTGTATGAATTAGTCGGCCTATTTCCACAGTTTATTTTCAATTATTTTGAGTTTCAAGACACTTTTTCCCCACTCATAAATACTGAAAATAACTGATATGTGTATGTGGAAACGTATCATATGCATTGTGTCTGACGGCATACGGAAATCGGAAACGCCACTGCCAAATTTTGCTAGCGATTAACAACGTCTGTGCTGTGCAGCGATGTTTTGTCGGATGTGGTTCTTTGCACTCAAAAGTTGTGATATATGATGAAGTAACTTATAACAAAAATCCAAATTTTATGATTTTTGTATTATCAAATAATTTCCGTTGATTTTCATATAACATGAGTCAGAATTTTTTCGATAGGAATTATTATATTTAATTATCTGGTGAGGACAATTTTCTACTAAACAATATCTTAATTTTTGAGCCAAATACTTGCATCATTTGCATACAAATTCAAAGTAGAGCCTTAAGAATTCTGTTTTAATTGCAGATGAATCTGAATTTCCCCATCTTTCTTCTCACCTTATCTTCATGTCCTAGAACAGCTATCAGCTTCTACTTAATTTTGGATTTGCTATGAAATTTAGAGGATCCTCAAACTAGATTCGTTTTCTACAAATGTATATGAATGCTTGATTTACAACATACGTTTTCGAGCACTGGTCCAGAGTGTTTCTTTATACAGCGTATTTTCCGATTTTATAATCGAAACCGTTTCAAAACGAAGATGTGTTTATATATCCAGGAAATTTTACGATCCATTTCTTGAACAAAAGATGGAATTAAAATAAAGCATGGAAATCTTACAAATCAATATAGATCATATCTTGAGCCAACAAAGCTCGTAAAAATTACAGATTTTTATCACAGGGAAAATGCGAGAACAGAATTGGTTTGGATTTTATCAGCCGGCAACAGGATATTGTATAATATAATCACCACCATTGAATAGAAAATGACGTCACCATCAGGTTCTGGGACGAGGCGATTTCAGTAGCCACAGCTGAAGAAAACTTATTTTGCTTCCTCGTGGTACTTGGTGTCTCAGCTCCTTTGAGAGGACAATGTTGCAGCTGGCCAACAGTCCTTAAGTTGATGGAGAGCCATCAGCCGAAAGGGCCATTATCGGTTTACAGCAATATAGCGATAGCAAAACAATCGTCCCTATTTGCAGTCCTTGTTTGCGGGCCTTTCAAAGCTGGGAACAGAAGGAAGTAGCCAACATTGTGTTCGGTTTCGGCTTTCAGCCGTCGCGACGTCCTCTTCAGCCGATCGATTTCGCCAATAATAGAAACGGCGAGCTCCATCAAGATAAGATAAACTGAGTTTTCCTAATATCCAGCCCGCAGGCTGTATCGGTCCGGGAATCGCTTCCACGGCAATTAAAATCTTCCGAAGCCGAAAAACTCTTCGGCTCCTTAAAATATGCACCCTAATTCTTGAATAATCAATACACTCGTGTGCCAGAATGTAAATATTTATACGTTATCGAATCGTGCTCTCCGCCGTTCCACTTGCAAGACGACTAGGTTTGAGAATTAAAATTTGGAAATTGAAGGAATTCCACTTTATTAAAACTTGTCTCCGCTGATTTTAAGGGAAAGTCCCGGTGAATTATCTCAATTTTCAACGAAGTATTTGCGAAGGAATTTTTCAATTGATCATTGATTGGGGATCTCCCAAATTGTGTAAACAGATTATCAATGACAATGACCTTTTACGATACCAAAAAGCTATTACTTTAAGTTTGATTTGTTTAATTACAAGTTTTAATATTAATTTGTGGAGATTCGATGCAGATGGAAAAAATACTCAACGAAACAGACATTGGCGTCGAAACAAATTTTAGCCCCCCTCCGCCATTGCAAAATTTTCTACTCTTTCTGAACTAGTGTTACAAGAAGAATGTCTAATGTCTATTAAACAACAGTAAATTGTGTGGTGTCAGGACCACGTAACGTATCGTATATGATGAACCATAACGGATATAAATTACATATAGCAAAACGTATTAAATAGTTCATTAAATTTAACGTTTAGTGCTTGTTTTTAGGGCTGTAAAATGACTGCTAACGTATACGATACGTATCGTAAAATCTCAAGAATACCAGATACATATAACCAATAAAATGTATCACGAACAACGTCTTGGAACGGAACTGGTTCATAAGCGAGTTTCCTGCAATTAAATGTATATGATTAACATATTGCTATCGTGTTGAAATTATTGAAAACGGGAGAAAAATCATTTCAAAAATATAGGAAATATACTGTATTGGTCTATAGTATAAGGGTTTAATATCAGATTAATAAGGTTAAAGAAATACAGTATTAAAATTACAAAGATGAATTTAAGTATGAAAAGGATATCAAAATTATTAAAATGTATTTGGTAAAGAAAGGAAATAGAATTTAAAATTCAATTTAATGAAGCTATATAAGAAACACTAAGATTCTAACATAATTTAATTATTATCTGAAATGAAGTGGAGGATTAATGACAAATATTTATTCGAGAAATACCATTCAGTATAGTGGGTGTTAGACAAAAATGGTAAAATTTCTATAGTGTGTTGGACTAGAAAATATATGCTAAACTAAATCACTAAGGAGATATTTATTATTTAGGAGTATATAAAAATAATTTGGGACAAAAACATGTAATACATCTATAAGCGGTTAAAATAAACCCTTTTATAAAAGTTTAAAAGCTATTTGGTAAATAAAAGGGTTGTGAATTAAGTAAAATTGGCGTGGACGATATGGATGAAGAAAATGGATGTGGTGAGAATACCTAAGTAATACAGTTATAATCTACAAAAGCAAATTTCTGGAAGGGTATGCTGAACTGAATTTATTGTCAAATTACATTACATCATATGAATTGGATAACAGGGAATGGTTTTACATCGAGCTTGTTAGCAGAGTGAGCGTTTTATGGGGTGGATAGGAGGTTTTCATCTAATGGAGTTGTAATTCGACATGCTTGTCATCAAATTTCAGGAATAGAAGCAGTCTAGATTACGACCGAATCCCACCTGTGTTTCAGTTAAGAGTAAAAATGTTTCTAGCGGAGTTAGTGATTGAATAATATTGATAATCCATAATTATGAAAGGGCAAATAAGTTACTAAAAATTTAGTTTTAAAAGAGAATTGATTGAAAATAAACTAAAGTATAGTAAAAAGTCAGATGTAATAGCTAAAGTATAATGAAAAACATAAAACCATTATAATATATAAATACCATTATAACATAGTCAATTATAACAATACTTTAAAGCTGATATGGGGTAGATAGTTTTTTTGTCAAATATTTTGAAAACTCCCAAATTCCTACCACAAATTTTAAATCGAGAAAATGTGTTCCATTTGAGCGAGTCGTATCTAAAGGATTTCTTTAAATAATTTAGATCCGAAATAAACTGCTCAACTACAGGTCTAAAGAGTAGCTTCAGAATGTGTAGTTCAAAACGTGACCACCGAAGTTTTGTAGATGGCGCCAAGTGGACAAGCCGCCACTGTGCTACAATGCTTGGAAATTTTGCAAAGTGGAAAATCGCCACCTTTCGCCAAAACCAAATAGCGCATGAAGGTGCTCGGGACCTTAGCAACAACTTTGCCCCCTTTCAAAATTTCGATATCTGTAGCCGTTCCAAAGTTACAGGCGATCCAGACAGACAGACGGACAGACAGACGGACGGACGGACGGACAAAACGTTCGCATAAGTACGCTGAAGCTACTAATAAGAAAAGCTACTCTTTAGAAACGAGTGGGGTAGAGTTAAAACGCGAGTGAGCGAGCGTTTTAAGCCTCGCGAGTAACTAAAGATGCTTTACTTACGCATGTGTATCGTACAATATTTTATCTACGATAGAATCTAGAAAACATGGTAACTAAAAAAAAAATGTAAATTAGGATAAGCAGCAACCGGTCGTAATTTTACGTGTTTAAAAAATTTTAAAACCGTTGCTACTGATAACGTGCCTAATGAAATCTTTTAAACACGTTACTACTGACGACGTAAACTAATGAAAACATGTTATTAAACAGTCGTTTTATAAACTTAAAACTGCAAACTAAAAGGCAATTTTACACACTGTCGTAGATAAAGAAAATTAAAGTTAAATTTGTTCAATCCTATACTGTTGAAACATGTTGATTCTTACTTTGCTACAGAATGAGAAAGCGTTTGTTTTGCCCAATCACGTTGTTTGCTCGAACAAAGTAGGCGAAAACAGTGGAGTAAAAACTTTTTGCCCACTCATTTTTCCCACTCCCAAAATATATATCAAATTCGAGATTTGTTGGGGAAGATATGCGGCAGTCTGTGTCAAATAACAAACAAAACCTAACCTTCTAACCTCGAATTTGACATAGACTGACAATACCCTTCCGTACTGCCAAACGTATAACACGAACACATTTTATTTCGGACCAAATTTTGTTTTTTATTATAAATCACACAAATTATAACATTTTAATATTTATTCAAAAATTCAGTGGCAGGATTGAACAAAACGCTATACAACACTCGTGTGAAAGAAACTAAATCACTCACTTGTTTGCCTTTCTACACTCGGCTTCGCCTCGTGTATAAAATCGACAAACGTGTGAGTGAAAATCTTAGATTCTCCACTTCAAAAACTCGCGTTGAAAAAAAATAACGTTTTGCCTGCTTTTTTCAGACTTTTTTTTATTATACAAGGTATTGAGAAGACGTATGGATACTTTTAAGTGCGTGTAATTCTAACGAAAATAGAAACATCAAAAGATTTCAAGCATTCTACCTTCATAATTAGTGACTTATACGTATCGCTTATTGTCTGTTCGTTACATTACCTATTAAACTAGTAACAACAAAAACTGTCGAGACCCTGTTGTGAAAATGTAATTAATATGTCAATTTCTATATCAAAACTTACGTGTAATCTCTCATTTTATAAATAGCCGTTGCGATAATAATTTATATGTTATACTCCATTGACGGTATTATAGAATTGATTAATTTCAAAAAATAAAATATTGTCGACAAATAAAACAATAATAATAATAAATTAATTATTCAGATTGCAAGGATTTCAGTTGTATAATTAATAAATTAATATGGTTTGATTTCTTTGGGGGACTTTGTTTGATGTGGATAGCTGAAGATTCGTCGGGAGACTACGCAGAGACCTGCAGGATTAAGAGGAGTTGTAATCAGAAGGCTGTATCACAAGTTAAACCATTCAAGGAACGATAAATAGTTAATGAAATAAATGAGAAGAGTTATTCGTTGTATTGTGAGGTGAAATGTTTGACGAACTGTGAAAGTATAATTTAATTTAAGGGGAGCTACATACTTTATTTAAAGTTTGAATATAAAATAATATTGAATTGAGAACTAGTAAATTGCACGTCCCAACCTGAGAGATTGTTATGTTAAAATGATTGGCTACGTGAACTAGTTTATTGAAATCTAATTAATAATTATTATACCGGGTTAATAGCTATTAACATATTTAGGAATGTTATGAGTATCATAACTGCCGTGTTTTGAAATCCGACCTCGTAGAGCGAGGATTTTAAGACATCTAAGGCTGTTATGATTCATAACATCAATGGTATGTTAAATAGTTTATCGGTTGCAGTATGGTAATGGTTGCCATGGGATATTACAGTAACAATTATGACTTAAGTTACCAGCCTACTTTTGTATATGTAAACAAAGGCTTAATATCCTGAAACCGATAAAATTACTTTAAAAGAGGGCATAACCACACATATCTTGAGTTCAGCGTAAATGACAGGTAAAGAAATAAAGTTTATGCAGGAGTAGATGGAAGAGATTTTGATTACGAATAAGGATTATAGTTTATTTGTTGAATTTAAATATATCCAAGTATTTTATAGTTACTAGCCCTTTGCCCCCCCCCCCCCCTCCCGGGTAAGGTTGAAATTTCCAGGTGGATAGTTACGTCGCGTGTTTACTGTCTTCCTACTACAAATAATATTTGAAACCATGTTTTGATAACAGTTCAAAGTTCGTGTTAATTTTAAATGTAGGTGCGTTCTGTGACGTCATGGAATGGAAGGACTTTTAGTCGTTATCCACAGGACTCACTTCGTATCTTAATTTTTCGTGCATGTGGTCAGCTTGTTGATCTACGTCATAGAAAGCGAGAATGTAACAAAACTCGATTGACGATATGTGCATGTTTTCCATCAAATTTACTCGGAAGCTAAAAAGTTTTCGGGGTCTGTCATAACATGTATAATAAAAACGCCTGCCGTGGCCCAGAACTTACGTTATTGTATAACTTGTAGTTATTTTATATTTGTTACGATGGAATCCATCCAAATCTATTTATCTTCGACTACGTAGTAAGCGCTCGCGTTTTTGTGTTTGTAAGAATCGGGGATAAATATTTATATAGTTTTAAAAATTTCAATTTCTGACAAACCTTAAATTTGGGTAAAAATAGGTGTGCAAATAAACGATCCCTGTTTCATATTTTCTGGATGTACTAAACGGTACAAAGTAACTAGTAATAAATATCTTGTAAAATAATTTGGGATTATTTACAGTGCACTTAGCGTTTTAGCACCTCGCCGATAATTAAATTTATTACCGAACGAACGCGTTTACCTGCATTTCGCAATGACGCGCTGGTTTTAATTTTTGACGCCGATTATCCGTTGCGTAATATAATTCAGATAAGACAAACGCAAACATTAACGCCGATATACAGCTCTTTTGGGGATTACTCCGCCAACTTTTAAATCTTGTATCGTTCGGCCGAACCTCGCGATTCCAAATTTTCCAAAATTTCTAAAAGAAAGTTAATTGCGGCTCTTTTTGATTTAAATTATTGAGGGGAAAGACTTGTGCTTGCAATTTCCACAGAAAAACAACTCCTGGGCAATCCATTTGCTGCGTTGCATGTTCCGAGTCGGGGAAAATTAAAACTCACGCGGAAAAGTTTAAAAGGCGGTCCAAAATTAGGCTACGAGTCAAGAATGCAGCTTATAAATAATTTTGGCCCGTGGGCGAGCGTCCAATGCCAGATTTTATTTTACAAAAGTGTCTTTCAACTCGAAAAATCGCCGTGGTGTTGTTGCCTCGTTAAGTTTGCCGAATTTTAGGGGCGATTACTTTTACAACGCGTTGTTGGTATGTTTGCGCATATAAAGCGCAGTTTTAATGTAGTCATTATTTGAGATGGGAGATAGCGAATTGCTGAGATTAAGACGAAAAATTACGTCTGCTCGTTTGCCTAAAATCTCTCCACCAATTTGACCTTGCATATGGGAATCGGAACGAGAGCAACGCTTTCAGGAATTGTTTACTCGGTCGGAGGCGCTTACGTATATGATAATAAGTTCCCATTAATCGTTAATAGTTTCGTTGTGCAATGTTTTACAAACGAATTAGTCATAAACAGATAAGCTCGTCAGACCGATCGGGATTCGTCTTCCTCGTCTGTTGTTGAACGCAGCTGGGAGTTAAACGAATGTTTACAGATTAAATGGATTTCCAAGTCTTACGTATCGAAATTGTCGTTAAACTTTTCAAGTTCCCTGGAACTAAAGAAATCATTGAATTTTAGCAACCTCGAGTTCCCTAACCTAACTCGCCAGAAAAACTCGTTTCAAATGAAATTTACACCACGCGTTTGTTAATTATTAATGCATCAGCTCAATTTAATTAAACCTATGTATAAATTAACTAACGTCGTTTCTGTCGTTGAAACAAATTACTATCAATTACTTCATGTTTACCTATAACGTATATAGCTAGGCTTGAGTAAAATCGACTATTCAATTCGATTCGAATTTCATATATTTTTTAGAAAAACGTTGTTTTATACAGTTTCGCTGAAAATTGAACGTCGATCAGTTCAATCGAATAAAATATAAAATTGTGAACTCAGGTACCTGTCTACTGTATATTTTCAAATATATTATACAGGGCGATTTATTTGAGATTATAGAAGATGCACAAGAAATCGGATAGCGCAGTATGTAGAGCGTTAGGCTTGCATTAAGCAAGTCTTCGGTTCGAATCTTATGGTGAGCGGAATTTTCCGTAGTCAGTGGGACACCAAATCAACTGTGTTGTATTCAGAACCACGGACCTAAGAGATAGAGCAACAAGGTACACATCTGCCACAATGGTTGCTACGCAAGCACAAAAAGGCGCGCTTCAACTTTATAACCCGGATCACGGGCCAAGTTGAGCACTGCACCACCAGATGCGTACAACACCAACCTCTACACAGTTAGGTAACAAGAGT